>LPNX010978205.1:265429-333075 GCA_001517045.1 Pseudotsuga menziesii | reverse complement strand
CTAGTCCTTTTTCAAACTAGATGAGTCTTCCTAGAGCTAGTCCTTTTTCAAACTAGATGAGGCATCACAGAGCTGGTCCTTTTTCATACCAGATGTGGCATCTTGACAATGGAAGGAACAAATCCTCTCACCATGTCACTGCTCTTACATCCAACCATGGAAGGAACCAATCCTCTCACCATGTCGGAATGGAACAACACTTATATCCGACCTGCTCATCGAAATGGCCAACACTCACATCTGACATGGAAGGAACTTAATATTTTAGCCATGACAGAATGGTTCAGCCCTTACATCTGATCAAGTGGGAAAACATCCCTCTGTCACATTAGAATGGATACTCAGTTCTACACTGAGTGATCCTGGTAACTGACCAGGTGCCTCCATTCCTAGAATGGCAAATGCCCTTACATCTGTCCTACTAGACAGAATGTCCAGCACCCATATCTGTCATGAAAGGGAGCAATCCTATCACCATGACAGAATGGCTCAACCCTTATATCTGACCTACTCATCAGAATGGCTATGGATCTCAACACTCATATCTGACATGGAAGGAACCAATCCTCTCACCATGAAAGAATGGCTCAGCCCTTACATCTGACCATGGAAGGAACCAATCCTCTCACCATGAAAGAATGGCTCAGCCCTTACATCTGACCATGGAAGGAACCAATCCTCTCACCATGTCAGAATGGCTATGGGTCTTATCACTTTCTCTAGGAGGGAATATCGATCTATAGAACACCAATATTCTCCCTAAATTATTCGAACTTCAGCCTAGCTAATGGATTTATCAATACATCGGCTATCTGTTCCTCTGTCGCAACATACTGGAGCTCCACTGCTCCTCTCTGCACCATATCCCTGATATAGTGGTACTTGATCTCGATATGCTTTGACTTGTCATGGAACACTGGATTCTCTAACAACTTCACACAACTCTGGTTGTCACAATGTATACAAGTAGCATCCAATTTGAGATCAAATATATCAGACAGTAGCTTTCATAGCCATACTTCCTCACAACTAGCTGAACAAGTTGCGACATACTCTGCTTCTTCTGTACTCAGTGTCACATAGGATTTGCTTCCTACTAAACGAAGAGATCACACCTGATCCCATACTGAAGCAACATCCTAAAGTACTCTTCTTGTTGATGGCACTGCCTGCCCAATCTGAATCAACATAACCCTCTAGGTTAATCTTTTGATTCACATCGTACTTGAGCCCATAATCAATTGTACCCTTTACGTACATCAAAACATGCTTTGCAGCAATAAAGTGAACACTTCTCGGATCTTTCAAGTACTGGCTCAAGGTGTTCACAGCAAAGCAAGTGTCTAGTCTCGTGTTTGTCAGGTACATCAATGACCCAATCATCTGACGATACATTGTAGCATCAAATGACTTTGATGAAGCATCACTGAATAGCTTTAGGTTCGATGCCATCGGTGTGGTCATAGCCTTGTAGTCCATCATCCCAAACCTCTTTAGGATCTCTACTGCATACTTCCCTTGTCCAAGGAAGATTCCATCTGTACTCTACCACACCTCCATACCTAGAACAATAGTGCATCGACACATAACAGGAGCATCACTGGTCTTCTGCCTTCCACCTTGAAGCAAACGTTGGAATCCACTTTACTCTCAGTAAACCCTAGAGTCATCAGTAATCTACCCATCCTATCGTACCATGTCGAACCTCAAGATATTCTATAGTCACTCCCTCTGAAGTGAAGCATCATACTCCCTCTATCTTTTGTGCTATATGCAGTGAAGACATTCTGTACCAGAGTGACAAGTAGCTTCCTATGCTACTAGTATTCTATGCATCTATCTAGTGTATAGAATTTCATCTTCAACCTTGTAGCAAAGGTTAAGGCCTTCATCAATCTCATCATGTATGTATTTCAACTCTTACTGGCTACAAATGTCTCTTCATAGTCTAGGCCTTCTTTTCATGAGAAGCCTCGTGCTACGAATCTTGCTTTGTATCCCACAATGTTTCCATCTATTGCATGATGGAACTATGAAATTCTCTTCAGGTCTCGATACTATGCCCTGACATCATTCTTCTTGAACTGGTCTTCCCTTTCTTCTTGGTGGCTGGAAGGTTCTGCATCAATGATGTCACTGCACTCGTCATATTATTCTTTATCTTTGAATTGTCGTCACTTGTTCTTCGGAACAAGTCTTCATTCTTCTTTGCTTGTAGGCGATTATGTATGCGGTCTTTCCTACAAGTCAAATGCAGTTGTATGGTTAGAAACATTTCATAACGTATATTCATACTAGAAAATTCTTATGCATAAATATATGATCATGCAGCTACTTTAGCCAATACAACATTCATCCGTATCTCACGAAACTTTCTAGATGCCTTCCATCTCTACCAGGACAACATTGAGATTGTGCACTAATCCAATATGTCAGCAAAGAGGTTTCATTCTATATAAGTAGCAATGGAGAGTTGTATAGAACCATGATCTACTTACTCATCACATGCATATTAGTAGTATGTTGTCATAAATGCAAACATCCTATCATGCATAATACATCAACTGAATATAAACAAATGCATAACAAAACAATATCATGAAATGACAATTGAATACTTATCTTTATTTGTTTCATGGGTAGACTCCTTCTTGAGTCTTCAGCTTCATCGTCTTCTTCATTCATGATAGCATCGTTTCTTATCCAAATGCTAAGGTGGATAAGAATTTCTTCAAGAGTTGAGATCTTCATATTCCCCATCGATTGAGGGATCTTCTTTGGATGGTGAGAGCTTGATCTTCAATTGCTCCCATCTTCTCTTCTCTTCTTATGAGTCGAGCTTATTCTTCTTCCTAGAGTCTACTGAAAGTAATCACTTCCTTCTGGAACACATTCCTTGAATGAATGAATTCCACGATCCTGGGAGGCCATTCAAGGTGGCCATCACCACTTCTGCATTCTTCACTTTTTCTTTTACCACTTCAAGTTGTTCTTTGATTTGAGAGACCCTTGTAAAGTATGACTGCATGGTCTCTGTATTTTGGATTTTCACTTCCTTCAACTATTTTCCTTCAAATAGATTGGTTAAGGAATCAAACCTCAATGGTGTGTTTTAGGAAAGACACTTGTGGTACAAGTTGATCCATGACTGAATCAACTATAATCTTCTTGGCCTTGACCAAGTTCTTCTTGTGTAAGGCTTCTAGCCTCATCTCCCTCCGGAACTAGAACCTCTATACTCATGTAGGTGTCCAATCCATTTTCTTCAGAGAGATCAAAAACTTCTATGCTTGGAAGTTGTCAACTTCACCAAGATTATCATCAAGCTAATGTGATAGATCACTTTGAAATGAGAACTTCAAATGAAAATAGCAAAGGATTAGATCTTACCGATTTGAGGTGTCTGTCCTAGTTCCGGAGCTGGTTGATCTAGGGTTTGTCACAAAAACCGTAATTTTAAAAACTTGGAATATTTCAGATATAATTGGATAGACAGGTATATCTCTTCAAATGGAGTTGTCCAACATACTCCTTTTCTTAAAACAGTGGAGGGAAGCTCCCAGAACAGGAAGCCCTAATTTTCCAATTTCTTCTGCAGAAATGCCTATTACTGTTTCTATGATATCGCTGAAATTATTGCTCCTCTATGCCTGAAATTTCACACTGAGGTAACCTAACATGTTCCTGATTCAACACCATAGGTTTCATTATAATTGGTTTCACCATTTGGGATTTATGATCATTTTTCCAAGGTGACTTGTTACAGGACTGTTCATAACAGTGAAGTTGTACGGAATGCCACATGTCACCAGTTGATCTTCTGAGTATGATATTCAGAAAACCAAATTTAAATTTTGTTCCCTTTTTGGAACATATTCAGGAATTCCATTTGGACCTTTGTTTCCCAAGATATTCCAATTCTTCCCAGGTGTCCTGTTTAGGGATGAATTCTAGAAGAGGCTAGAACCCTAACTTGGAGGGATCATATATCCCAGAATACAGCGAATAAGAGGCTTATTTTTGGATACAGTGTTCATCAGGAGGTTATCTTCAGCCCCAAAAAATTTCAGCTTCTGAGACTTCGCCAATCTAGAAATATAGCGAATGTACCCAAACTTAGCAGTTTTAGTATTTAGGGTTTTTCCTAGCTCGAGGTCAAACTAGGGTTTGACTTTCCTAGAGTTTCACCCAACCAAATTTCTTGATATAGGTCTCTAAACATAGGTTTTTATGAGGGGAAAAATCCTATGCTGGTCTCACTCAAAAATTCATCTTCTGTAGAAAGCCCTAATTTCCACATCGAAAACTAAAAATGCTCGGAATTGAATTCCGCTTCGACAGAAAGATGCACCCTTCAATGGAGAGTCAACCTAGCATGCTTTTGCTGATAGATTGTGGAGAGAGACCCAAAAAGTAAGAATCCCTAGCTTCTGCAGCTTCACAATGTCTTCTTCTCAAGTTAGCTCTGATACCATGTCAGTTTTTCATCATATAAGATAGCATTATGATCTTAGGATCTTTTCACTGAGAGAATAACAAGCACAACAATAAAACATAAGCACATCACAAGAAACAAGATACACAAAGAGTTTTCCTCAGGAAAACCATAAAGGAGAAAACCCTGCAACTTCCTTAGAGATATAATCAGCACCAAAACAGTAAGAGATATCCCAAAACAGCAGTAGTCTTCTTCTTGTCTAGTCCCAGTGTATTTCCTTCTTCACTAGTGCGCCACCCTTGAGTGAGTGAGTGATATGTATGATAAATAGAGAGTCTCACTCTCTATTTATATTATTCTGTTCACTTGAAGTGCACTCAATCATGTCAGCCTAACTTAACAATTACTTACTAGAGCCTACATCTCTATGAGTGTATAATAACCCTAGTGCCCCGAAACTGTGGGGACTTTAACAATGACTTGACATGACTTGTTTACCGTATTGATCCTCCCAATCGGAACATCGGGGCAAGACAACATGACTCAAATACATAATAGAAACATCCCAGAATAAACATCGGGTTACAATACATAAGATACATAGATGAATACATTTCGAAGCTACATATACATCAATAGTTATGGTTCGAAAAGCTGCCATTTACCTTCAATGGCCAAAGGTATCTTTTACCTGGCATTATTCTAGACTGGAGCAAAGGAGTGCTCATCCAAAATTTCAGAGATGAATGGGTAGAGCCCATCAAATTCCTCTAAAGATACATCACCTGTGAAGGGAGGTATGCTTATGTCTTCAAGTATCATTTTAGGTTCCTACAGCACCTTGTTGGTGAATCAAGGATGAGTCTTCCTTTCTTCCTATTTAAAAGCTTGCAGAAGATGTCAAGCAGGGTAAAGGAGCATCATGATCACACTACACAGTCCATCTTCCATCATGGATTGATCAAGCTAATCATCAGCACTACTCTGTAAAGAGAAGGGAAAACATGGGACTATTTTCTCTTTTGGTCTAGTTTCCAAATTAAGCAGGAAGAGCAGCCAACCAAAAAACATGTGGACAAGGGGAAAACCCTAATTAGAAAATTAGGTCAAAAGGTCAAGTATGAAGATAAAAAAGATGTTAAACTTGAAAAGGTGACATAACCTTCAAAGGAAGACTATGAACCTCAACAGCTTTCAGTTGACAGTAAGGGAAAGAGTTTGCTGTTTATAAAAAAGGAAGATCAGCCTGTGCAAAATAAGGCACCAGTCAAAACTCTCATGGATGAGAAAGTTGTTGGAATAAAGAAGGTTGCAGTAGAAGAATAAAATACCAAGGTTCAACAAAGAAGCCCAATTACTATATTATCTAAAGATGAAGGATACCTGTTAGAAGGAGATGAATTGACTGTCAAGGCTGAAACTAGGGTTGTTACATACAGGGAATTCTCCAGTCAAGAAGATAAGACAGTGAGGCCAAAGAAGAAGAGGATCAAGGTTAAAGATGTGGAGTTTGCCACAGTTAAACATCAAGGAAAAAGTTTGAAAATGATGGGAGAGCTTGCTTAAACATGGAGACCCAAAACTAGGCCAAGAAACAAGTTGAGGCTAAATATGAAAAAGATACTGAACCATAGGTTAAATACAAAAGAGGTTACTGTTCTTGATGATATTTCTTCAGATGAAAAGATAGAATCTAGCAGGGGTGATTGCGAAGGAAAGAAAGCATTGAAGTTAGTAGAAGAGTCCAACCTCACCAAAACCAAGCTATCTACTGTATTTTTGGAATTGAGAGGTGAAATGCTGAAGGAACAATAGAAAAAGGAAACTGAAGTTTCTTATTCTGAAGACCAGCTGTTGATGGATGAAATTACACCTACTGAAGCAATTAATCAGGAAAACCCTAGTGTTCATGGTGTGTCTTCAGAGCTGTTGCCAGAGGATGAAGACATCTTTAGAAAACTGAACATCCCATGGCTACCCAGTGAGCTATAGCATAAAGCAGTAGGCAAGGCCTTTGACTTAGAAAAGGATAAGCTACAAAGAACCATCAAACAATATAAGCATCAAATGGAATACATGCAAGAAACAAATGATGGTTTGGTCCTAGCTAATAGAAGACTTAGGGAAGATTTAGTAGAAGTGAATGATCATTATCAAGAGCTTACTGCAGTCTCTAAGGAGGCCCTGAAAAGAAAGAGAAATTCAGATTAACAGTGCGCAGAATTGAAGTTAACTGTCAAAAGCCTACAATAGCAGAATGAGGAGCTTACTAAAAGAATGAGAAATATGGAAGTTGAACAGCAAAAAGCAAAGAAAAAGGCCCAAGCTTTAGATGGAATAGCCTTATTGGCAGAAGCTGCTAAAGACCTTTGAATATTGATTAGTTAGGCAGTTACTAGTTATGCTTTTGAAAAATACTTTATTTTGTAATTATTATTTTGACATTATCCCATCGATGAGTAGGCTAGAAACAGTTATGGTTTAGACCCTAACTAAATTTTTGAAAAATAGTATTTAGGTAGATGAAAAGAGAACAAGAGGTTCGATTTTTGGATGGCTTAAGGAGGTCTTTTGGACTTATTGATGAGCTAAGTACTTAAACTCTCATGTGTATTTGATGAACAGAATTATGAAATATATGATCCTTTCCACCCTTCAGTCTGTGTTTTGGCTTCATTTTTAACTTGTTTAGTTACATGATTGATAAATTCATTACTGGTTTATGGTTTGTATGCTGGTAGTGCTTGTCAGTTGTGAATGAACTTCAATGTCATGTTCTGTTGGATATTGGTAATTATATTATGCATCTTTGTTATTCTTTGCTTATGATTCAGTTCCTATTTGGCTCATAAATGTATTCCCTTAAGTCACCAAACTTTTCAACCAGAAAAACCTTTCAGAAACCCTAAAACCTAGTTTGCTTGATTGAATATTTGAGATTGTGTTGGCTTGTTTCTTTGTAGCCTGGAAACAATTTTTGGCACAAACAGTTCCTACATGATTAGATGTAAGTGTAGAGCCATTATGAGGTGATTGTAGGATTGGTTCCTACATGATCAGATGTAAGTGCAGATCCCTTTTGACATGTAGGTAGGATTGGTTCCTCACATGGTCGAATAGAAGTGTTGGTCCTTTCTGACATAGATGATTGGATTGGTTCCTCTCATTGTCAGATGTGAGTGTTGGGCCTTTCTGACAGGGTTGTTGGATGTGTTCCTACATGATCAGATATAAGTGCTTGGTAGACCATTCTGACTTAGGGTCAAATATAAGTGTTGGAAAAGACCTACATCGAGGCTAGGCTTACAACCAACATGAAAAAGGGCTGGCTCTGTAGAACTTCCTATGATCAGAAGAATCAAGAGATAGCACCTGTGATGATGATCCAGCAGAGATGTTCCAAAATAAAAAATGATCCAGATCGAGTGATGATCCAGATCCAGTGATGATGATCTAGATCGAGTGATGATCCAGATCCAGATGAATATGACTTGAATATGAAGATGACTTGAGGATGGTGACGACTCGATTATGATTCAAATGATACACAGAAGAAGAATTGTGTTGCTAAATTGTGTCGAGAGAATACCTTCCTAGTTAAGAGGGAGTGTTGATGTAATTGTAACTTCAAAATGTATTCACTTGTATATCTTATGTATTGTACCCCAATGTTTATTATGGGAAGTGTTTGTAATGTAATTGAGTCATGTCATGCCGTGATGTTCTGATCGAGAGTTTCTATAATGTAAACAAATCATGTCAAGTCATTTTGGGTAACCCTCCTATTGTTTAAGGGTTCAATTCCCCGCAATTGTGGGGCCCTAGGGTTATTAGACTATCCTAGAGAAGTTGGCCCTATGTGAGTTATTGTAATTCAGGGGAATAGTCCCCACCGTTGTGTTAAGGATAAACCTCCTTGTTGGTCAGAGGGGAAAATTCCCCACAAGTTGTGGGGAACTAGGGTTATTAGACTCTCCTAGAGATGTCGGCTCTAGTAAGTAATTGTTAATTGAGGCCGACATGTTGGAGTGGAAATTAAGTGAATGAAAGAATATAAATAGAGAGTGAGCCTCTCTATTTATCACACACAAACTCACTCACTGGGGCAAATGAGTGAGAGAGAAGAAGCTGGGATCAGAGAGAGAGACTATTGCTGTTGGGAGATCATCTTACTATTTTTGGTGTTTTGCTTTTGGTGCTAATTCTATCTCTGAGGAGGTTGCAGGGTTTTCCTTTATGGTTTCCCCGAGGAAAATCTTTGTGTTCATTGTTTCTTGTGTTTATTGATGTGCATGTTATTCTCTTAGTTAAATATCCTAAGATCATAATGCTAGTTTGAATGATAAAATCTAACCATTCTTACAAGGTTTTATCTCGAAAATACTGTAAACAGAATGATAGTGTGAATGACGACGAAGCATCATAATGCCCGTCTATTAAGAGTTTAATGGGAAAGAATGGGAAGGATTGGGCTCAGGTTAATTCAATAGATGATGAATGAAAGGAGGATAGGTGAGAAGCGGGTATTATTAAAAAACACTAAACCGCTGAATTAGCTAGAGTTCAGAGGAAATTGAAAGTTTTCAAAGTCAAGAAAGATGTTGAATATTTCTCAGTTGGTTGTGATATTATATTGAAGAAGGCCGAAGGCTTGGTTGGGAGGGAACTTGTAGGAATTTTGGAGTATATAAAGATGAATCGGATTAGGTAACTGATAAATGGAAACCTTTGATAGATTACGGTCCACAAGTTCTCTGGTTATGTCATGGATGGTTTTGTTTTATTTTTCAATCTAAAGAACATGCTTAGAACATTTTCAAATATTGTTGGGTGATTAGAGATGGATCTTTAGTATTATGGAACTTGACTGTGGATTTCAACCCTTTGACTCAAAAGGTTTTTAAGAGACATTTGTGGTTACTCTTACTGGGTCTGTCGATACAGTTCCGCTCAGAAGAGATATTGATAAGGTTGGGGCTAATCATCTAGGGAAGTATATTGCTATTACTAAATATGCTCTTAGGTCAGGTGATAAAAGAATGACTCGAGTATTGGTGGAGTTTGATATGATGGAGGGGATTTCGAAGCCCTTAAACTTCAAATGCATGGATGTTTCATTTGAGAAGCGATTGGATTAGAGGGTTTAATTTATAGATGCTTAACCTATCGAACCACAGGGAATTTAAAGAGAGAATTCCCACTTTCATTGAGGAGGTTCAATCACAATAAACTTTAGGAGGTAAACAAATTTTCTAATCCTTGTTTTGAACAGTTTCGGGGTATAATCTCGAATGAAGAAGATTGTTTATCTGAAGGTATGTCACTTTGAAATTCCCGTGTTCCTTATGAAGGCTTTTCTTCTAAATAATTATTCTACATAAATTGAGTTGAAAGGGATTACTCTCGTATAATTAGTTCTTTTCCAGTTCTTGAGTATTGTGGGGAAATTTTAGATGGGGGACCTACATTAAAGGACAAAATTAATGGCTATGATATTTATGATACTGGGAATGGAGAGGATATATGTGTGGAAGATTCTAAAAATATGTGTACATGTCTAGTGAACCCTTATTATTAAGATGTGAGAATCCATCTATTTCCATCCCTGATATTTCTAGTATAGAGGAACCGAAGAATTTAGTACTTTTGAAGGGTCTGAGTGTTAATGACAAGGCAACATTAGAGGATTGCTCGATGTTAGGAGGAAAATTAAAAACCCGTCTTACCATTTATGCTAATAGACCTAGTGAGTCTTCATATAGGGTGCATATTAGTTCAATCAAATGCCAAAATGTGACTATTGAAAAGAAAAATAGGAAGAAGGAATCAAGAGATAAGAATTTGGATGAAGAAGATAGAGATCTCCTACATGAAGCGGGTTACATTTTGGTATCTGATAGAATTCATTTAGTATAGGAAGGAGGAAAAATTTATACTAAAAAATATGGGGAACTTAGAGCACAGAATCCCCTTTTGGAGGTATTAGAATGATTTGCTTGTCTTATAATGTTAGAGGATTATGGGGTGGTCTCAAATTTCAAGCCCTCAATAACAGAGAAAACATCTATTTCTTCCAAGACACTCTGAATTTGGGTTCTAAGGATTGTGAGGTTATTCTAATAATTTTAAAAGAATGGGAAGTATGTGAAGTTGATGCAAATGGTTTGTTTAGTGGTTTGGTGGTGGCTTGGAACCCGAGAATTTTCAACTTTAACACCTTTCAATACTTGTGCTGGGATTATATTGGAAGGTAAAGTGTAGGGGATTGAGAAGAATTTGGATTTTCTAAATATTTATGCTACTTACAAGGATTGGAGGAATTTTTGGGATAAGGTTGACGATAGTGGTTTATTAAGTCTAGAAAATCTGGTAATTGTTGGGGAATTGAATTTTACCTTACACTCTTATTAGAATTGGGGCATGACTTCTCCTCTGGATCCTTTGTCTGATTATTCTAAGATGTTTTTAAGAAACATCAGTTAGTGGATATCGTTCCTGCAAAATTATCTTGTACTTGGAAAAATAGTAAAGGAAGGTGAAGGAGTAAGTAAAATACTTAGATCCTATGCCGATATACCAGGTGCAACCACCCTTTATGGGTCAAAATGATCATAACTATCAATAATTTGGTGGTTTTTATGGTCAACCTAAATAGGCCTTTGGTCCTACAGGGGTGGATTTACCTTATAAGTATTATAATTACCTCCATCCTAATCGGCAACTTCCCATTTTGGATACATTGGATTTACCTGACCTATCCAAGCTAATAAATGATCCCATCCAACATTATCTATTTTTCCCTACCATCCCAGTCAAACTTCCATAGAAATTCTAAAGTTTGATGGTAAACAAGGTGAATATCCCAAGAATCACATGATGAATTTCCATTTGCAATGTTAATCGAACTCCCTTATGGATGATTTTATTCGATTTAGACTCTTCCAAAGAACATTGACTGGCATGACCACAACATTTTACAGACCTCTCTTCGAAAAAATACCTCCACTCACATATCTAATCATATCCATGAATGGAGGAGGTGTGAAAGGTTAATTAAGGCTCCCATCAAGATCAACGTTTGGATGACTGGTTCACCAAGTACTTTTTTCCACTTGTTTCCTAAGATGTGGCCATGGGTGGTGTTTTACAGAAGAGAAAGCTATTAGCTGGGCCCAATACTTAGACTTAGTCTACTCCTAATCCATAACTTTATATGATTTAATTCATCATGCTTCTTGCCCCAGTACTAACCCTGCTAAGCCACCTGTAAAGAATCTCGTTGATGGTGTTGTTGGTAAAATCCAACCTTCATCTATAGCTAAGCCTGCTAATCCACGGAGTACTTCAACTATAGCTTCTTCTACTCCTACAATTTTCACCAAGGTGAATGCAATTCAATATTCACAGTCACCCGAAAATAAGAAGAAAGGTAAAGGTAAAAGTAAAAAACCTTGAAACCAACAGGAGAGTACCAAAACATCCATCCCAGACAATGATGCAAAACCTAAATGGAATGCTAAGTTTCCTTTCTTGTTGTGTGTAGATCATCACTTCACGAAGGAGTGTCCTCTTCATGAAGAGATTAATACAATTTTGAAAATTAATCCCACACCAACAGTGTTAACTGACCCCATTCTGTTCGAGCAATAGTTGATTGACCATATATCTTTGCATGGTTCTTCATCCACCACTAAATAAGTTCATATGATTTCCACCGAAATAGTTGCGTTGAATACCAAAAGTTAGACATATGACAAGGCAACTAACAAGAAAGATGAGGGTACTTCTTCTAAGAAGCCACCTCCTGTCAACCCTTCTCATCCACCTCCTTCTAATGGTCCTCTCACTATCGAGAACTGATTTTTGACACAATATTACGTCCCTTGAAGAGTACAATTTGTAAAATAATTTTTAATCCTAGTGCTCAAGCTACCCAATTTTATAATGTTGTTGAAGATATAGCTCAAGCACCCTATATTATGTCCATGTTGGAATTAATCCAAGGTTGTCCTACATAGTGCAATAATTCGTTGTCAGCCCTAGGGGATTTCGATCCTGAGTTTTCCACCATGATCATGTTCAATGTGGAGAATTATAAATCGAGGTTGTCCCATCAACTCGATTTTCATGTTGCTACTAGAGTGATGGGTAGGAAGGTACATTCTACCATTTTGGAAAAAGGAGCTTCCACCTATGTTTTGTTTATGTCTTATTGGAAAGCCATTAGTTATCCTAATTTGAATAGGTCACCAACCATGTTAAAATATTTTAACGGATGAGGTTTTCAACCCCATGGTCTACTACCAGCATTATCCATCGAGATGGGGGGAAAACCGTTTCTATCCAGGTAGAAGTGGTCGATGCTCCTCTTGATTACAATTTATTATTAGAAAGGAATTGGTTCTATGCTACGACGAACGTTGCGTTGTCAATTTTTCGTATGCTCCAATTCCCACATAAGGGGAAAATTGTGACCATAGATCAGCTTGATTATTTCTTGGTAGACGTCACTACTTCCAAGACAAACAATATTCCAATGTTAAGGCAGGAACCTCCTCCTTATCATTCTATAGGAGTTGGATTGATTAAATATTCTTCACTCATGGGAGTTTTTCCATCTAGCACTTCCCCTCTTAGTATAGAAACTACTATGATAAGCATGATATCCTCTATGATCGGGGGCATGTCTAAGGGAAAAGAGATTATTGAATCATCTTCTTTGAGTCCTCATGAAGCCATGTATGAATCCATTCAGTATGTTTCTGATGATTACATAGATGAACATAATTTAGTAGCATCATATCCTTACCATCTTCCCTATTAGCTAGAATCCCCTCTACTGACTTTAGATTATCTCTCACAAGCTTTTCCATCAGATGAGTCCATTATGGAGATCACGAGTCTGGATGAATATTTATGGGAAGAATCTCATCATCGATCATCATTTCTTCCTAATTCCAATTCGGTATATTCATATTTTGTTTCTTTGACCAATTCTGATATAATCGAGAATCCTCAAACACCTGTATTACTGCAAGGTGTTGATTTTGAAGGGAATTTATCCAATACCACCAAAACAATTCCCCTCAATATATCGATCAAGATAGGTCTTATCAAGCACATTCACATAGTCTAGAACTGCTCGACAACGAAAATTGAAGATTGCCGAACTCTTTTTAAGGAATTTTGCGATTTATTTTCCTAGATGTATGAAGAAATGCCCGGGATTGATCCATAAATTGTCATACATGAGATCAAGACATACCCGACGACAAGAACTGTTAGGAAAAAACTTCGCTAGGTCCACTTGAAAAAAGTTCTTTCCATTAAATCTGAAGTTGAGAATATTTTAAAAGATGGTTTTATTTATCCCATACCTTTAATTGAGTCGGTGTCTAATATGTCCATGTTTCCAAGAAGCATAGCACTATTAGGGTTTGTATCAATTTAAGGGACCTAAACAAAGCTTTTCCAAAGGACAACTTTCCTACCCATCATATTGATCAGATCATCGACAACTATGCTTGAAGTGTTATTTTTTCCTTCATGTATGGATTTTCCTACTATAATTAGATTGAGATCTTACCTGGTGATCATCACAAACCGACATTCATTTTTCTATGGGGAAACTTTGCTTATCGAAAGCTACATTTGGGTTTGAATAATGTTGGAGCTACATTCCAAAGATCCATGTTGTATGCTTTTCATGATATCAAACACATAGTGGAACCATATTTGGATGACCTGCTTGCTCATTTGCAGCAGTGGGAAGACCATTCAAGGCATCTTAGACACATTTTCCTTTGATTCCATCATTATCGTATTCGGATAAATCGACGCAACTGAGTTTTTTTTGTTGAAGCTGGATGGTTACCTGGTTTTGTTGTTTCTAGGGATGGGATTTGAATCGATCCCTTACAAATTGTTGCTATCGTGGCCTTACCACCTCTGACACATATCAGTGAAATCCAAAGTTTTCAAGGGAAGATAAAATTTCTTCATCGTTTTATGTGCAATTTTGCAGAGAAAACGCATGGTTACATGCGTCTCTTGAAGAAGAACACTCCCTTTTTTTGGGATGATCAGGCTCAAAGAGATTTTGATAATTTGAAACAAGCTATAACACACTCACCTGTGATTCACTCCCCAAATTAGTCAAAATATTTTCTACTTTACATTGTTGCCTCCACTAATACCATTGGCATGGATCTAGTGTAGGAATATATAAACGACCAAGAACATGTGATATATTATCTCAGTATGAGTCTTATTGACTCCAAAAATTGTTATTCACATGTGGAGAATCTATCCTTGGCTACGGTCATCATTGTGCAACATTTTTGTCACTACATCCTAATTTGTACCACCACTGTCCTTGCAGGTCAAAACCCTATGTATTATATTCTTACCCGTGAGGTACTAGGGGAAAATGTTCCTGTAGGATTGTCATCCTATAGGAATTTGATCTTGAATTTACTAAGATCACATCCAAAAAATCCCTGGTCTTTGCGGAGTTGATGTGTAACCTTCCCTGTGCTATCAAAGAATCTAAGCCCAATGATTCATGTCCAGATGAATTCTTGTTCCTGATAAGCAAAATCGATCTATGGTATGGATATTTGATCATATATATCTAGAGACAAAGCTTTTAGCCAACTATATCTCATGATGATCTCTGACGTATCCATCACCACACTATGTATTACCTCATTTTGAATGACACCATATACCGACATGGTATTGACTCCATTCTTTGACGATGTCTTACTCATGATAAGGATGAAAAATTCATGAATGATTTCCACTCTAGAGCATGTGGTCGACATCTTTATGGGATGGATACATCTCAGAAAATACTTCGTGCTGGGTATTTTTGGCCCTCAATATTCAAATATTGTCATGAGGCGGTTAATAAATTCCCACCCTATCATCTTTTTTATTCAAAGAAGCACACCCACCCTGCTCCGTTACACCCCATCATTGTCGCTGGTCCTTTTTCAAAATGGGGGATTGACTTAATGTATTTTAAACCTACCTCAACTAAGGGGCATGGTTACATCATCGTAGTCATGGATTATTTTACAAAATGGGTTGAGGCGATGCCTACATATGCAGAGGATGGTAAGATTGGATCCCTATTCCTATTCAATCACGTCATAGCTAGGTTTGGGGTCCCACAATCCACAGCACACTAGTACAAAATGAGAAATTAATGACTAAAAAAATGACTAAAATCGGGCTATAAACGACTATTTTTGAGTCGGCTACTAATAGTAGGATAATTTCCACTATCTTATAGCTAGTTGTATTTCACTTAGTCATTAATAGATTGACTTATTAGTCAATGATTTAGTCATTGATAGTTAATGATTTAGTCATTGATTTAGTCAGTGATAGCCAATGATTTAGTGATTGATAGTCAATGATTTAGTCACTGTTTTAGTCATTGATTTAGTCACTGTTTTAGTCATTGATTTAGTCACTGATTGCAACAATTAATGACCAAATATACGACTAAATAAACTAATAGATGATAACATAGTAATGACAAAGATAAAAATGACTAAGTTATGGGAAATTAGCTAGTAATAGTCGAATGTATGTGAATTTAGTCATTTTTGTAGTCACAAATTTATGATAGGGCACGGAGGAATCGACCACCAACCTCCTACCTATAATTAGGCAGGTGCTCTACCATTGAGCTAGCACCCTTTAAGAAGTTGTTAATGCTTGACAATGATGATATTCATACAAATTTATGATAAATAGAGAAGTTAACCTATCAATATTTGAATTAGCATGAGTACTATATTTCAAAATTAAATGAGAAATTTCCAAAAGTAAAGCTAATACAGTGTGCTCACATCCAAATTGACTAATGAAAAACATGGATAAAAGTTTCAACCCAAACTCTAAGAGCTTATGAGAATTACTCACAAAGCCTGGAAGTATGTATACACCTTCATAGCCTGAGTTGTTTCTCCATGCTTTGCATTGTCAGAATTGCAAGGCTCCAATAATGAAGCACCATGAAGAAATTTTAAAGTCGCTTGAAAGGAATGACCAGTATTGATTTCAAGGTCACTACCTCCCGTAGTCTGCAACATCTATTGCAGCTATGTTAGACTTCTAAGGTAGTTAGCATTTTAAACATTGGATTGGATCAAATCATGAGAATAATTTTAGGCTATGTATAGGTGGAGCAATAAGGATAATTAACGTCAAACAGACCTTCAATATGTCTGTAGAGTGTTTCAGATCCTTGGCCTCTTTCAGTATAGAAATTCCTGTGGCTTTCCCATGGTCTCTTCTAATAGGGATTGCAGCAACTGCTCCGTTGGGATCCTTTCCTGTAACTCCATCAGATGCGCAGTTCACCAAATTAATAATATTCATTAGGGCCAATAAATATATTCAACTGTATACATCCCCTAAGTAATTAAATGATTGCTTTCAACTTATATACTTCTATAATAACCTTGCTTTTGAGGTAATTCCAGCAACAATACAAGGGAATGAACCCTCAATTACCCCCAATGAAACTAGGACATTGCAACAAGAAACACTAAAAAAAGGGGATGAACCTTCAATTACCCCAAATAAAACTTGGACATTGCAACAAGAAACACTAAAATAAGAGAAAAGGATTTTTATGTACTCAAGAATAAAGAACCCCATCAAACAACTTTTTTCTATAGAATTTACCTCATCTTCAAAAAGATATCCATCAGGTACAAGAAACCCATCACTGTCATAATACTCCTCAGATTTAAACTTATCTGTGACAACCTCATTCTTTTCTTCCTCATCATCCTTGTCACAGTAAAAAAGGCTTTCCCCCGAGATCTTCCTGAAATTTTTAACAAAGTAAGAAAGTTAATAAAAATACTACAAATACTCTTACCAAAGAGATTTAGTGATGAGTACCTCTTCCCATTATTCATCACTATCATTCTCATAGTCCAAAGAAGAGTCCTTCCTAAAAGGATTTCGAGGCCCAATGCCATCATTGCATAAAAAACAAAGAGTCAGAAACAAAACTTTCCCTATTGTCTACTGCAATATTAAGAATCCATGAGCTTCAAGGTGTTTCAGATGTTCCTCATCATGGGCTATCAAAATTAAAACACAACCTGTTTCTTTGATAATTAATAAACTTAAAATTATGCAAAGTATATTCATCTTTTCTTTGAGAAGGTTCGATAATAAGGAGGTCTATGGTTGTGATCAAATTGCAAAAGATTTCTTATCTTATTGTGAAGCCTATTTTCTCTATGTACAGTGGTATTCCCATTATTGCAAGGAAAACCGTCACTCAAAACTTTTTCCCAGTCATTTACAAGGCTCTTTGACATGAACTGATGATCTTCAACCTCACTATACGTCCATTTTTTGTTTGTAGAGGATTGCAATTTTGGCAGTGCTACAGCTTTAGCAGATGCCCCGTGCAACCAAAGTTCATTGAACAATGCAACTTTGGGTTTACTCCAAACACCCCAACTTAGATGTATTTGTGCAGAAGTGCACCTATTAAGATGGCACCAAGATACCAGGTGTGACGTAAGTACATCACACAATCAAATCGATTCAACTCAAAGTACTTAGAATATAGAAAGAAAACGACATATTCATGCCACATTTAGACATTTATAAAAATCTAGAACATCAACCTTAGAATATCCCCTATCTCTGTCTCTGCTGCTTTCAATAATATTTTATCCATTGACAACATCACACCACTGCAAATCTGTGCATTTTCCTGCAAAGAATTATAAATTGTTTCATTCAATACAATGCGAATTGTTTGAGTGTTAGGTGCGTCTTTTTTAAGAAATCGGTCCATCGGTGTGGCTTGTTTTCGTATTGCAAGTTGCTTTTTCATCTCAACTTCTTCCTTTTCACGCCACTTCTGTTCTTTTTCTGCCTCCTCTTGTTGCCGTTTCTTTTCCTTCTCCTAGTTCAAGGCAACTAAAGATGTTAAAAACTATATATGGTGCCATTATGGAACACAAAGTATAAGTGTTTCCATATTGGAATGATATAAATCTTAAATTGAAAAAAGAGGTTTCCTGCTTGAATTTGAAAGTTTAACTATAATGTTAAGACAAGTATATTCCACATATATATACTACAGAAGCAGAAGACAATTTTTTTTGATAAATAACTTGATGAAATGGAATAAATAGAAAACATGATAAAATCAATATAGGATAACATGTCCTCATAGTTGTAATAATACAACGAAGAAAGTTGATATTGCCAACTTCTCACTTTCACAATTGCGTCAACAACTGGATTAATAAATCATGCAAATGTGTTTCAATGAGCAATCAAAGAAAGTGATGTAGCCTTGGAATCTTACTTGAATGATGGCTTCCTTCTGAGCACAAGCTTGTTCCTTTTCCTACAAAGGTAATAAAATTTGTTAGTAAAAACTCTAAACCCTAGCTTTTAAAACTTGCATTCTTCCATAGCATTCCAACTAACCTGTTGAACCTTGTCCCTTTTTAGCTCCCACTCCAACCATTTTTGTTCCATCTCACTCTTTCGTTCATTTCTTTCTTTCTCCTTCATCTTGGATTGCTTGACCATTCAACATCAAAAGAAGAGATGTTGGAAACATTGAATATCTTCTACAAACAGTACATATCCAAAAGGATAAATATAACAACATCCAATTGAATTGACTTGCAAATTTATCCAAGGCATAAATATGTGATTGAGAATATTACATCTATGCATTTATTTTCTGAAGCAAGTCTGCAACTATAGCATGAATACTCATCTTATCATCAGCTTTAGCAAGCAATTCCTCAGCTTTGGCTACATCTATTTTCCCATTTCCTTCTGATTCCAGTGATGACAGTGTAAACAAATATATATATATATATATATATATATAGTTAGCTTTTCAATACTGTATGTAAGAACACCAAAGCTCAGAACATAATGGCAACAATTTGGGATCTTCTTCATTGCAGTGGTCCAGCATGTTGACCTAAGGCATTTTGGGACATGGGAGAAGGTAATCCAACTTGATTTTCAATTTGTATACTTTTTTTAGGAACATTTGAGCCCTTGGGCATCCAATATTTTGAGACTGCATTTCCTCACTGCTCTGGGTGGAAACCCTCCTAACATCACAAAGTTGTGAGACTACCTCTGCTACAATGGATGGTCATAGGCATATAAGTCATATTTCATGTAAAAAAACAAAAAAATGCATGGTAATTAGAAGGATGGTGCACAAGACTAAAGATATTCAAGTAGCAGTATCCCATTTCAACAACAGATTGTTTTCACAATTACAATTTCAACTGGTTTGAAATTCAGTGGTGGAAGTCAAAGTGGCAATACATGGTGAACAAATTAAGAAAATTGTTGTAGTTTTAGACTTATCCAAATGTTCAAATTTGAATACTTCTCCCCATCAAGACTCAATCAGCTCCAAAAAGGAAGTGGCTATGGAGGAAGACATGGTCTAACAGAGACATGGAGATATTGAAAATGAAGAAATATCTCTAGTGTTCAAAGCAGAGGATCAGCTGGAATCCCACAGTGGGAAATATTTTCACTGAAACATTATGGTTTTATCTGTTATTATTGGATATTAGTATTAGGGAAGTTATATTGAAGTAAGGCATTCAATTTTGTGAAGAAAAATGTAAGGGTAATGCTTGTTGTAGATAGACATCTGTCAATTTTCATATATTTTTATTTCTCATGACTTCATTCCTAGAGTTAGAA
Source organism: Pseudotsuga menziesii (assembly GCA_001517045.1). NCBI lineage: Eukaryota > Viridiplantae > Streptophyta > Pinopsida > Pinales > Pinaceae > Pseudotsuga > Pseudotsuga menziesii. The sequence continues at coordinate 312,890 of LPNX010978205.1, read as the reverse complement.
CACTTTTCTTGCATGGGATCTTCTTAGCAATTTATTTTAGGGGTTAGTCATGCCCATACCACTATAGAATTTAATATTATTTTTTCAACAGGTTTCTCATGCTTGCATGTGACATGCAATATTTGGCACATGCATTGGAAGGTGAGAGCTTAACAAGGGTACTTTTAGATTTCTAAGACTTTTTTCCCTGGTAAACCTTGTATTTATTATTTTTAGAAAGTTCATATTTTCAGACACTGTTCATGTTTGTAGATACACATTATGGAGAAGTGAGAGTTTCAAAAGGGTACTCTCATTTTCTAAGATTTGATTTTTAGGAAAGTTCCTAGTTTTAGAAAGTTCATATTTTTGGATACTAGTCATGTTTATTGATACCATTTATGGCAAAGACACGAAGTATAAGGCATAAGTTAGTGCATCATAGTTCACAAGGATTTTCAGTGATCTAAACCTACAACAAGTTCAGGCCATGCCTCTCTCTTCTGATAATTAGTAGTGTATAGAACTCAAAAAAATAGTGTTTCTTGCAAGAACCATGGACATTAAGATTCGTAACTACTATATCAGAGAGCAGGCATGGACAAAGGGGATCTAATTGATCTATTGTAGATGTCAAGATCATAAAACATATATTTTCACTAAGCCAATGATCAAGGATAAATTTCAAAGGTTTAGATCCTTAGAATCAAAGAAAACAAAATGGCTTTTGTATACTAGTTGTCATGCCAGTGGCACATCAACATCTAGCTAACACAATAGTTATGCTTAGTGTCATAAAAAAAAATGGCTTATGTATACTAGTTAACATATTAGTTATGGAACATCAACATCTAACATACTTTATGATAGAAAATTGTTTGATTAGAATTAGCATGTAATTTCAATGAAATAAGGCAAGAACATGACTTGCATGAACTACAAATAGTCATGATTTTTATATGTGTAGACTAAATAGAAGCATATGGATAGAAATTAATTAGAACTATATAAAATCCAATTATATAGAGTTTATGAAATGATACTGTAAAAGAATGAGACCGTCCAATCTACAAAACATTAATGAAGTGTTTTTTTTTACATCCATTGCTACATTATTTTTAGCAGGCATGTCTTAAATACAGTAATGAAAACTTTTAGTCCATCCAATGTTTTTCTATAATAATAAGTTACTCCACATATTGAGGTATCAAGTAGAACTTGTAATGCACTCGGAAAATAAAAAGCATAAAAAAATAATCCCAAATTCCCAATCAAGTAGACTCACCAAAGAAGCTTTTCTTGGTGATGCACTACCATCATCCGATATGTGAACCTGTTCATTGTTTCTCTCTCCTATCTGAACTAAAGATTTGAGATCCTTGTCAATTTCCCTGATGGCAACCAACCACCTTCGCAGTTCCTGTACCCTCTCCATTCCCCTGACAGATAGAGCAACCTCTTCCAATCTTCTCACATCAAGTTTAAAGCTATTCGAGTTTCTTACAGACTGCAAAAACATAAACATGTCCACTAATGAGATTGACATAGATAATAAAGAAGAATCTAGAATAAAAAACGACAGAATAAAACACACAACATAATGTGTACAACCTTTGGATTTCTCTTATCAAGGGGTTGTGATAACTATGGATACTTCATCACGATGAATGAAGAGAGAAGAAGAATATAAGAGTTTTGATTTAGATAAGGATCAAGTTTCTTTGGTGAATAAGGGGACTTTGGTAGCTGACTTACAAATGGTAGTTGTAGATCCATCACCAGAAGAGGGGCAAGGTGAAAAAGGTTTTATCCATTATTAATTGATAATAGTATTAGGGAAGTTATATTGAAGTAAGGCAATCAATTTTGTGAATAAAAATGTAAGGGTAATGCTCGATGTAGATAGAAATCTATCAATTTTAATATATTTTAATTTTTTGTGACTACTCTCCCTGAACCCTGAATACATGTAGTAACTGATTTTACAGTGCATCTGCGGCTTTCTCGTGACTACACTCCCTGGATACATGTAGTAACTAATTTTACAGTGCATTTGGAGTGGTTATTTCTTTGGTCCTTATGAAATAGTGGTTGCAAGAAGAGTTATTGTAGAAACACGTGCAAGGAATGATGCTAATTGTATTGCAGCAAAAGTTTCCAACTTGGACCCAAAATTATTTTTCAGAACTCTTCTTGTTATTGTTTATTAACATTTAGAAATATATTTAAACGTTGCTTTTGCTTATTTGCATTTATAAATATATTTTTATATGTTACTTTTTAGGTTTTGTTTCATGTTACTTTTAATGGATTTCCACTGATTTTTTTGCATGTTGGTTTTAGACGGTATCTGAACCTGAATTAGATACAAAATATGAAGACAAAGATCCAACTCCACGCAAGGTTGTTGATGAGGTATGCATGAAAACTAGAATGCAATGGAAACATTTAGAATTTGGTATGCTATTGGGTCAAACTGGTTTTCAAAGTATCCAACATCAATCAATCCAAGGACGCATACCTAGATGGAAGCTAAGCTCCCACTGTGATAATACATGAAAAGAGCATCTTTAAATTTTTTCCTAGATTTATCTCATTCCTGGAGTTACAATTATTGTATGGTTTCTTGAAAAGTGTTTTTTTTTCACAATCTATTTGTCTCTATTTACAAGTTCTCTTTTACATACCAGGAGAAAAGCACAACAATTAAAAGAAATAAGGGACTATTCCTTCCTCTTTTGTGACAATGCTGAAATTCCTGTACCTGATAAAGTGTCCATGTCTGATCCTAAATCTGCTACCAAATCCATACCAGGTAAGGCAATTTTGTAATTATTGAAATAGCCCCGTTGTTTTTAGCTCAAACATTTTTATGAATCATTGAAATCATTTATTTTTATAGGTAATGTTCAACAAAAACAAACAATCGGGAAAAATTCTATAGGGGAATTAAAGAAATCTGCAGCATCTAGTAAGCCTGTACCTTCTTCTAAGGAAACTAAAGGCATGGTAAAACCTTCTAGAAAAATGTCTGCCAAGGCTGGTTCAAATACAGTATCTCCACGTTCCAGTCTAAATGGATCATCTAATCCAAAGAATCAAGCAGGTAAATCAGGATCTGGATTGGGGCCTTCTGTTATTCAGGTTAATGGTTCCTTACGTAACCAAGGGAGAAAAGGCTGTAACTCCAAGGAGTAATGTTGTAAAGGGTCTAAACTCATATATTGTTAAGAGAGAGGAACCTTTACTAAATGGTAGCAAACTTGGGAAGGATCAACAACGTTTATCAAACTCCCAACCTACAAATATGCAGAAGATAGTCCCTATTAAGGATCCATCGTAGACATTTCAAGTAGAGAAAATAAAGCCTCCAGTGATGGAAAATTCATTATCCAAACCAGTGCAAAAATTAGGAACAAAAGTCCCACCCAAACTGGCACCAAAACCAGCACCAATACCACCACCGAAAATGCTGCCTAAGTCTTAGGTTTTGTATATTCTATCTCAGTTTTGAACTTCTTTATTTGTGCATTCTAATCTCAGTTCAATTTCATCTTGTTATCACATTTTTAATTGAGATATCCTTTTCTTATTTCATCTTATAGGTAAAGCCTACAAAGGCCCCTCTATCTCGTGAGTCATGTTATGACCGGCCCAAGAAGAGGAGGCTTTAGATGATGACTATGATGATCTAGAAGATGAGGGCAATGTTAGTAGCCTCATCAAAAAGATGTTTGGGTAATGTCTCTTTTAATTTTTTTCTTGTGAAATACTATTAACATGATTGAAATTTGGCCCTTGAGATTTTGTTACTATGGTTTTATTATAATGTCTTCTTGGCCTTTATTGATCCTATAATGCTTTCAGGTATAATCTAAATAAATATAAGCATATGGATGATGACGATGACCGTGACATGGAGGTTGGGTTTAGTACTATACAAGCTGAAGAGGGGAGGAGGTAATGTTTAGTGGTCTCCTTTGTGAAGTAGATAAGTTTCTTGTTTTATTTCTTCATTCATTGAAGATGCACTTGAATGATGTGCTTATTTTTTTTTTCATGGTTGTATTTGCAGTGAAAAAATTTCTAGGGAAGAGGATGAAAGGGAGTTGGCTCTAATTGAGGTAGAGGAAAGGGCTGAGAGGGAGAGGGCATTGAAAAGATGAAAATTGCAGAGAAAATAGTCACTAGGTAACATAAAATGGAAGTGACTATTGTATGTGGCTGCAAATTTTTTTGGCAACATAAACTGTTGTCAAGGAATTTACAATGGAGGACACGAATCTATTACAGGGTATCTATTACAGAAGACATGAATCTGTGAAGCATTTGAGATGATCTAATGACAAGAAGATTGCATACATACAGATACCTATCTATGGTCCTTGCAATGAGAGATATTAAGAATGATGGCTCATCTGTCTTGATACGGTGACAACCTGGGTTCACTGTATAATTGACCTTTTCCACAAAAGGAAATCAAACGTCATCCAATACTATTTCTTAAATCATGGATGATGGATCCTATGTTTGTAATTGCATAGTATTTTCATTGTTAACCAGTCATTTGTTTGGTCGATTTATCTGCCAGTGAAAACACCTCCTTCATATTTAAGGTTGAGACAATTCTTCTTCAATTTTGAGGTAATACTATTGATTAGTGCTGGCTATCGAGCACTAGAGGTTGTTTTTGGAGTGTAATTACAACACCAACGTGCAGGACCCGTTGATTTGAAAGTGTGAAGAACATTGTAATTACTTTCGTCCAATTATGTTACAAGTCTAGAATATTATTTGTACAACAAACTTGTCTGAAGATAACGATTCAATTTTAAGGCTCAATGTACACTAGGGCCGACTTTCTTTGCCAACATCATTTTATATTTTAATATGTTTCTTTAGTTAAAACATTGATTTTGCAATGATGTCATATCACCTACAAAACTGAAATAGTTCTATTTTGCGATAATCATGAAAACATAAAATAGAAAAAATAATCTAATATATTGCTTCCAAAAAAATGAGTAAGATAGAACAACACTTGTTTTGATATCTAGAGGAAAAATAATAGTTTATATATGTGGAGATCATTGAAGCTAACTGATTACATTGCACAGAAATAGGCAACAAGACTCGAGTCTATTAAGTGTGTTGTCTGTTTAGTAACTAAACTTTGTCATCAATCGAGATCTGTGATAAGAAAGTTTTCAACCTTTAAAATCCAAGCATCTATATTAGCTTATACCTCGGGAGCATTTATAAATTGAATATGATAGAACCCTTTTTAATTTTTCAGCCATATGATCCTCAGTGTATAATCTAATCTTAGAAATCTCTGAAGATAACTCAATGAATGAGACAGTACCTGAACTACATCTTGACCTTTTATAACATGCCCAAATACATTAAGCTTATTGTTTAAATCTGGAATGGGTGTTGTTGTTATGAAAAGCTCAAATCCATCTCTTTGATCCTCTGATTTGGAGGTCTCTAGCATGAATGCTTAATTCTTTGGACTAATTAAAATCCCAATCCAAACAAATAAAATTATTAGCATCTTGAAAGAAGCAAATGCTATACTACTAGTAGCTAAATAAAATTCAATGAAAACCATAAAATAACAAGATTGCACAAAAGGAACAACTTTTCAGCTCAATCCACTTATGAATAAAAACTCGTAGCTAACAAAGCAACATCTTTGTCAGAATTAGATGGGAAGCTTAATTTGTTAATAAACAAGAACTGTGATGCCTTACTAGATAAAGAGTATCTTACTGGCCACTAGTTGACATAGAAAGCTAATAGCCTTATTTGACTTTATAGGATTAGCTATGGTAGTTAAATAAATACCCAGATTGCTTCTAATAGACAAAAAAAGACAAAATAATATGCAAATCAGCAGTTAAGTACACCATTAAGAAATTCCTGCTGAGATATACACATTTACATCCTGGCTTGCAATGCTTTTCTGTGACAAGTTATAACAAGTGGGAAAAAAACTTTCCCATGCCCAACTTACTACAATAAAAGACAATACAATTTGACACTAAATTCAGCAATTAATTTAAAAAAAAATTATAATACAAACCTGAACTCAAGTTGAACATTGAGTTGACCACCAACAATCTAGTCTTCCTTGGTGTCTACCAACTTTGGATCCCCAACTTTAATTAGAAAGTGTTTAATGACACGATAAAAGGGTAATCCATTGAAGCAACCACATTCACTGAATGCCAGAAGACATACTTAGATGGTCATAAAAATCATACCTTCTCACTAAAAAAGCAATAATGCCAACCCTAAATGCTTCCAATCAAAATTTTATAAACAAATAAATCAAGTTGCAGAGATGTCTGTCCTCCATGGTTTATTTTCTCGTATACTTATCTAAAATAAAACAGCCAAAGGTAAAGCTTTTGAAAATAACAAATAGTATAGATTACAAAGGCACCATCTAAAAATACTATGTTATCTTCTGTGCTAGTTACCCCCATTGAATTTTAACAACCAAAATATGTAAATACATGCCCAAGAAAAATTTTGTAGAAGTTGAAAAGTAGCTGAAATAAAGGTACCATAACTGGAAATGTTAATCATGTCAGGTAAAGGAAAAAGGGATTATAAAGCACTATTATTGTAAGAAAAATGAGACAAATATTACACTAAAGAATACATAGTGCATCATAGAAAATAGGGCATCATACACCTTCCCTTTCATAACCAAGAAAGAACGAAAATAATTCCTGGCTGAGTCACACAATAAGAATGCACAATGTACTTCCCAAGCAACATCATCTTCGCACAAGCTTGACTAGCCAAGTCATCCAAATACCTATGAAATTGCATGCTACATGCTTCTTCTACAGAGCCTCCAAAAGTCAAATTACATCTCACCTTCCAAGGAAAGGGTGAGAAATTAACTCAATAACATACATAAGAAACTTGCAAATTGCCAATATAAGGCTAGTGCAAACCTCCCAAGCCACAATAAGAACATGGTTACCTAGTAAGCATGGAGTTTCTGTTGGAGACATTTACCACCTTACACACTCATTTTGGTCAATTTGGCCTAGTTAAATCACTATCCTAAGTATTATTGGCTTAATTAACATCATTGGAGCATTAAATGTCATCAACTAGATCACATCGATGCCTTCCTTCAGTCAAGGAGGCTAACTTATCCTTCTCCTACATTCGGGGAGGCTAACTGGAGCACTCTGGGGGGTGATCCGAGTGATATTAATGCACCTAATTGCTAATTGATGGTTAAAATCAGTTAAATAGGGAAGTGAAGGCACCTCCCTTCATTGAATTGATTATTTAATGATTATTTAATGAACTAGAGTCAACAGGGGTGCCTCCAACGAAAGTTTGATGTTCAGTTACACTTCAGTTAACTTCAGTTAGGGCTCAGTAGAGTCAATTAGGGTTTTTATCAGTGGTTAACTTGAGTGTTGACTGTGGGTTAGATTCAATTAAGTTAGAATCACTCATTCAATTCGAATGACCTCCTTAGGAATTCGAATTGCTTCTCATTCATGCTTGTAGCATGCCATTGTAATGTAATTTCTCATTCTTTGTGTGAATATACAGAGCGGCTACTCATTGTGTAGTCCAATTACACCATTTCATGAGTTATTTGTTAATTAATCTGTAACATCCCCGACCCTCCGATCGATGAAGAGGACACTACCCTGGCGTTAACCATCCGGGCAACCAACCCCATGAACATGTGCATTCATAAAATGGAAATGCTAAAAACAAAATTATTTGAACTAGAACATGCATACATGATTATTTATCATACATCGGAAGCAACATCCATTCATACAACCTTTCAACATGTTCATCATATTCATCAACAGTAAAATTATTGCAAGAGTAAAATATACAAGGTTACTTATCTTATGAAGAACTCGTTCCACAACCAGCTACGTCACTGCAACGTTCCACCCAACCATAGGCTAGCATGATCCTAAATATCTCAGCAATGCTGCCACCCCTGAGTTGGGCATGATTCCCCAAGGAATAAGGAACAAGCAAGCTTACACATAGCCAAGGATACACAAAACACAACCAAGGAAACGCAGTTGAGTTTATCAGGCCATCAACAAAATAGCCAAGCCAACATGGTCAGGTTTATCAGGCCATCAAGGAGTTTGGAAAGGCTAAATGCTAAGTTGGTGAGCCCATTACAGAGCTAGGAACACCTACACCAGAACTAGCCTGACTTCTAAGACACCCACACACACCCAACACAAGGAATCAGTCCCTTCTCTGCTACAAAGTCCCTTAGGCCCTGACATCCCTTCCAGTGCTATTCAGGGGTTGTGGAGAAGAAATCCAACCCTCTAGCTCTGCCTGTGTGGTTTCCAAACACACCAGGTTTATCAATCAAACCAAGCCCCTATCCCTGCTCCCTACATAGTCCGAATACCAACCATTGCATGCATGCAATCAATAAGTAGTTATAGTTTAAATAGGGAAACGACTCCTGATTCATTCTTGGCCCTATCGTGGCCAAAACAACTCCCAAGCAAATTGCAATAGTCCCAAAATGTATTAGTACACACAACTCATGACATGGGGAAACAACAATCCATCATGGACCACAAAGTCACCGGAAAAACTTACACAGACCACATTGGGGAAGAAAATACAGTCTCCCAACCTATGCATGAGGGAAACTTGCACTAGACCCCAAAATACAGAGGGAAAAACATATGTACGAGCCACAAATTGGTAGGGAAAACTTACACACAGTCCTTGAGTGTAAAAATGGCTCTCCGTAGGAAAAATCGTGGGTGATAGTCACCGAACGGCTCCCAGCTTGATGTGTGAGTAACAACAACGCAAAACCCATTGCGTGAGAGAAGATTCACACCAAATCCCAAATACGAACTAAAATACACTCTATTCCTCTATGTGGAAAATGTAAATGACAGTGGAGACAGCTCCTCCCTCCTAGCTGCATGAGACCAAATAGGAAAGAAGCCCGTGCATGAGAAAAATGAACAGACTATTGTCCCTGCATGAAGATGAATAGACAGCGGAGAGAATGAATCCTAGTGGAGAGGATGGAATGAGGGGCATGGTCATTCTCCTTCCCATCATGAGGTTCAATCCGCTGGTGGAGTGTGCATGTGGGAAAGGACTGACAGTCCTGCCACACTCCACTCCCAGCCATAACTGCCCCAACTAACAACAACCATTTTTAATGGTGGTAGTTGGATAAGACAAGGGAATATGGGAAAATCAAAACAGGGTGGTGACACATGGATTTTTCTCTCATGGCTCAAGGATTGACATCCCCCCCCTTATCCTTGTGAAAATCATGCCCCTTCTCAATTTAATTTCCGTGAGCGTAGCTGGTTGGGTTATTTAATTAAATATGCATATTTACATGATGAAAAAACTTGATATGTATGCCACATGCCCTGATATTCCATCAGTGACAATTTCAACCCAAAACATAGCATAAACAATCAATGGTGGGGCTTTGGCCTTTAGCTCTGTACCATGATCATTTAAAATATATACATCATATACATCTAATGCAACGGGGTCAAAACCGGGGTGTTACATAATATTTGATGAGACTGATGTTTAGTCCCTAGATCATTGTGCAAGATTAATATGGTATCAGAGCTCACGGTGGGAGGAAGTTCTATCTCTCAAAAACAAGCTTTTTGACAGATTTCTGCATGAAAATTTAGCAATAGCTCAAAAATCCAGCACTGCACCAAAAGCTAAGGCTTACCACTTAATACCCCAAGTAAAGAACTTGTTGATCAAGCTTTTTTGATTGACTATGCTGGGTGTGATTAAAGCCTAAAATGTGCAGGCTGTCTGACCTTACATTTCCCTTTCTATTGTGATTTTCAGGTTTTCTACAGTTTAAGAATTCGCTCCAGTAGATCCAGATGGCCTCCTCAGTAGATATTTTGACTCTATACAATTTCCACTCATGGAAAGGTGACATGGATATTCAGTTGCACTCAAGAGGACTCTATAGAGTCACCATGGACACTGAAGATGAGCCTAGTTCTGCCATAGAAAAATCAAGATTCTTGAATAAGAAGGATGAAGCATTCAGTTTCTTGTACCTCTCTATTTCCCAGGATCTTCTTTTCCATCTTGCGGGATTGAAGACTCCAAAATAAATATGGGACAAATTGGAAACTCTATATGGAAAGCAAGATCACTTGAGAGTTTACCAGCTCAAAAATGAATTGATGTCTCTCCAGCCCTCCAATTTCGAGACTCTGAATGACTTTTTCACAAAGTTCAAGGACACTGTTTTACTCTTGAAGCAATGCAAAGTGGAGAAGGCATACTATCAACTCACCCTTGCCATACTCTCCAAACTTGGGGCTGATTATTTTTTGTTTCTACATTCCGTGTGGGGAAGCTCACAACCCCTGGATGGAAGATAACTACACTCAATTCCTTCATTGAGTCCCTAACAAGTGAACATGACAAGCTTATCCAGATGGGGATCATCATATCCTCCCGTGATCAAGCCCTCCATGTTTCAGGGCCCAAAGATCTGAAGGGTAAAGGAAAGCAGCAGAAGAACCCAAAAACTAAATTTGATGCTCTTAATCTTAGAGTTGAAAACCAGCAGCATGATGAGTCTTCCGGCTCAAGGAAGAACAAAGGAAAAGGGCACCATGACAAGGAAAAATTAAAGTGTTCATACTATGGGAAGGGCTTCCACCTTGATCATGCCTACATGAAGAAAAATCTTGATGAAGCTACCTCTCTCCTTGAGAGAAATCACATCAATCTTCTGGAAATATTTCGGAGGAGAGATCAGCAAGATCGGGAACCACAGCATGAAAGAGGTCATGCCCTCATGGAAAGCACTTTTGATTGAATCTGGAGCTTTGAACCACATGATGGATGAAAGAGACTCCTTTTCATCCTTGGATATCGGCAAATCCATTCCCATCCACATGGGAGATGACTCCACCATCATTTCAGAAGGACAAGGTACTCTTGATCTTGAAAATGGATTTTTTTCAAATGTTTTGTGTGTACCATCTCTGGCATCAAATATCCTTAGTGTCTATTAGATGACACATACATGAGTTATTAAGAGAGTTTATTTCAGCCCAAATGATGTTTAGATAACAGAGTTTGCATCCGGGAAACTCGTTGTTAAAGGCCTTGCAAACTATCATGCAAAAGCCTATGAGTTCTCTCACTTTGTTGCGGATGCAAAGCCCACTGCTCTGCTAACTCATGGAAATGAGGTTAGTAGGCTGTGGCATGAGAGGTTTGGCCATATTAATTTCAAATATTTTCAGCAATTACAGAAAAACGCCATGGTTGAAGGCCTCTCGGTCATCAAGGAAACCACGGGAATTTGCAAGGGCCGTGTGATTGGAAAGCACCCTGAGCACAAGTTCGATCGGGGAAGGGAAACCGAGCTACATGCACATTGGGGCTGATACATTTTGATATCAGCGGTCCAATTCCTATCACATCCATGAATGGATCAAGGTATCTTCTTAATTTTATTGATGATTTTTCAAGGTACACATGGGTCTTCTTTCTCAAAAAGAAGTCTGAAGTATGTGAAAAATTTTCTGAATTGAAGGCCTTGATAAAAAATGCCTCTAGGCTTAAGATCAATATCTTGAGATCTGATAATAGAGGGGAGTATTTCAATAATTATTTTCTACACATATTATCCCAAAGTGGTATTCAGGCCCAACATTCAATTCCCTACACTCTCCAGCAGAATGGAGTAGCAGAAAGGAAGAATCGGTCTCTCAAGGAGATGACCACCTGTATGTTGGAATCAAAGAAGATTGCTGCAAATTTGTGGGATGAAGATATGCATGCTACAGAATACATTCCGAATAGGGTGCCACACTCATCTATGAAAGGGAAGACCCCTTTCAAAGCATACTTCGGACAGAAGCCGGATGTGTCGAACCTATGGGTGTTTGGGTCCACTGCATGGGCCCAAATTCCGCTTGATAAAAGAAGGGATTTGTAACCACAAAGAATAGGATGTCTATTTAATGGGTATCCTAATGAATCTAAAGGTTTCAAGCTGCTGGATATCAAAACCAAACAGATCATCATCGAGATAAATGTCAAGTTTGATGAGCCTCTTCAAGAGGTGGAACTAGTGAAGGAGAAAACTACCGAATTTCCTTCCTATTCTACCGAATATTTGGATGATGAAATTGGGGGTGATGACCCTGATTTGGATCCTTTGATTTCTGATATCAGTGTATAGGAATCATCAGATTCTGAATCAATACCTGAAGTGCAAAATCATCTTCCCACATGGGCCTGATAGACACTCTCCTCCGCAGGAGATAACATTGGAAATCCGGATGATCCAAGGAGAACCCGGTCTAATTTCCAAAGAGCAGGTATTGCGCTCTCTTGTCCTGATAATTTGTTGTTCAAAAATTTATATTTGATGATTATTTCAAATCCAAAATCCTACTACCATGCTAGGAAGGATTCGAGATGGCAAGTTTCCATGGATGAAGAGATGAATTCTCTTCAGAAAAACACTACTTGGGAGCTAGTTTCTCTTCCTCCGGGAAGGAAATTGGTTGAATGCAAGTGGGTGTTTCAGAACAAGGTTGCTGATGATGGAAGAACCTGCAAATATAAGTCAAGGATACTGGAAAAAGGTTTCTCTCAGGTCCAAGGTGTGGACTACCATGAGACCTTTGCACTGGTTGCAAAAATGGACTCCATCCGCCTAGTTTTGGCAATTTCAACATCTAAGCACTGGGAAGTGCATCATATGGATGTTAAGTCAGCATTTCTACATGGATATCTTCATGAGGAGATATACATGAAGTAGCATGAGGGATACATCACTGATCCATCTTTGGTTTGCAAGCTAAAGAAGTCACTATACGAGTTAAAACAAGCCCCAAGAGAGTGGTATTCCAAGATGGATGCCTTCCTTCTCTCACAAAACTTCCAAAGGTGTAGATCAGATACAAATGTGTATTTAAAGAATTATGATGGTTATATAATTATTATTTTTTTATATGTTTATGAATTATTGATCACAGGTAGCACAATTGCCTCCATTTCAACCATCAAAACTGCTCTCCATAATGCCTTTAAAATAAGTGATTTGGGGCTCCTAAAACAATTTTTTGGGCTCGAAATTGAGCAAAATTATGATGGGATTATGGTCACTCAGTCCAAATAAATTTAAGACATGTTATTCAAGTTAAACATGTCTGAATGTATGCCTACACCATTCCCTATCCTTTCAGGGATCAGCCTTGAAGAAGGAAAAAGCACACCTCCCATGGACTGCACTATCTATCAACAACTAATTGGTAGCTTGTTGTACTTGACACATTCTCATCCTGATATATGTTATGCCATGAATTATGTATAAATATACATGCAATATAATCATGATATTCATTGGAAGGAAGCTAAGAGGATCCTCCAGTATATTCAGGGAACCGGGACCTACGGCATTCACTATGCTGCAGACTCCAAGCTAGAGTTGGTTGGATACACAGATTTCGATTGGGAGGGTGATTCTATTGATCAGAATTCTACTTCTGGATATGTATTCATGTTTGGTGGTGGCCCCATTTTCTGGTCTAGCAAAAATCAGGCTGCCATAACACTATCTTCAGTAGAGGCCGAGTATCGAGGAGCAGTCAATGCTTGCATCCAAGCAGTTTGGTTGTAAGGCATTCTTTTAGAGTTTGATCTTGGTAGTAATTTTTCCACTCTCCTCTTTTGTGACAATAAAAGTGCTATTAATATATCCACATATCCAGTTACCAGGTAGAGGACCAAGCATGTAGAGATCCATATGCACTATATCAAGGAGCTAGTGCATGACAAGACCATCATTCTGCAATATTGCCCGACTGATGAGCAAATTGCAGAAATATTCACCAAGAGCTTTTCACAAAAGAAGTTCACTTACCTCCATTCACTATTGGGGGTTAGTTCATCAGGGTGATTCAGATTACTTTCAGTGTTCATCTTGAGGGGGGGGGGGGTTTCCCACTGGGTTTTCCCTCTTTTCCTCACTTAGTTGTTTTTGAGCATTGTTTTAGTTTCAGCATTGTACAAGGTGAACTATGGCCTTATTTTCTGGAGCCCTAGCATTTTTATGCATTTATGTTTTCTAACTCCTCCTGAGTATAGCTTAAGCGGGGGTGTTGGAGACATTTACCACCTTACACGCTCATTTTGGTCAATTTGTCCTAGTTAAACCACTATCCTAAGTATTATTGGCTTAATTAACATCAGTGGGGCATTAAATGTCATCAGCTAGATCACATCCACACCTTCCTTCAGTCAAGGAGGCTAAATTAGCCTTCTCCTACATTTGGGGAGGCTAACTGGAGCACTCTGGGGGTGATCTAAGTGATATTAATGCACCTAATTGCTAACTGATGGTTACAATCAATTAAACAGGGTAGTGAAGGGACCTCCCTTCATTAAATTGATTATTTAATGAATTGTAGTCAACAGGGGCACCTCCAACCACTTCTGATGTTCAGTTACACTTCAGTTAACCTCATCGGGGTTCATTGCAGTCATTGAAGCACTAGCACTTGATGGTTGGCTTGCTATGACATGTGTCTAATCTCTTTCAGTTGAAACTCGGTCATTTATTGCACTTCGATTTCAGTTAGGGCTCAGTGGAGTCAATTAGGGTTTTGATCAGTGGTTAACTTGAGTGTTGACTATGGATTACATTCAGGTAAGCTAGACTCACTCATTCAATTCGAATGACCTCCTTAGGAATTCGAATTTCTTCTCATTCATGCTTGTAGCATGACATTGTAATGTAATTTCTCATTCTTTGTGTGAATATACAAAGCGGCTATCATTTTGTAGTCTGATTACATCATTTCATGAGTTATTTGTTAATTAATCTTCGATGAGACTGATGTTTAGTCCCTAGATCACTGTGTAAGATTAATAGTTGCATTTGATCCCTTAACTTTAGCATCTCAAAATCAAAATCAAAACCAATTTCCTACAAAAATAGGAATCACCACAAAAGACTGTCGTTCAACAAAGAGGTCTACAAAGGATATCATGGAACCATTGGCCAGTGGTAAATCCAAAAAATACCTAAAAAACTTGCAATCCCAAAGATATTCTTCCAATCCTCTTGTTTGCCACACTCTACTCATATAGGGAATGGTTATATTATAATATTCACAAACATCAATGAATGAATTTCTAATGTGTTTTTAATACAGTTGCAATTAAGGGCAGTCCAAAAACATTTCCATGTCTTTCTATAAGAAGATGAATAAACTAAATTGTCCATAGACAAAGAAAAAATAGGCATTGGGAACTGACAAGCAACCAGCCATCTAGAGATGATAGATCCTTATGATAAGACCAGTCTATGGGCAAGTTTAACAAAAAGTGATGTTTGGTACCAAAAGGTTCTTATACATCAATATTTGGCTTCTGCTTAGGATGTGACCTTAAATTAGATTATCATTGTCATTGAGATCAAAACAATTTTCAAAATTTTAGTAAGACGATAAAATATAAAAAAATTCAACAAGAGGCTCTAAATAAAAAAGAAGTGGGCTATATACACACAATTAGGATTACCACAAGTTCATATGTATAAAAAGAAAACAAATTAGCCAAATAAATTTTTCTTTGCAATTGAATATTATTCGAGTAAATAGTAGCAGCAAAGGGACTCAAACTTCACATTCAAAGGCCTAATAAGGGTTGAAACTTCAAAAATTATAGATGTAAATTCTAATGGATTTGGTAGATAAAAATAATTATGAGGTTTTAAAGTTTAAAACATAATAGTAATATTTGGCCATATTAGACTTTGCTGTAAAGAAATTCAGCCCTAGTTCAAAATTTGGTGAATTTTCCACTGTGCAGATACAGTATGGTCAGCTTACTATTGAGTATCTTTGATAATATAACACACGTATTTAATCCCCACAGACTCATAAACCCAAAAAACAAACATCCCAAAAACCTTACAAATAATTTTTTTTAAATATATCTTTATACATCTATAAATATAAATTGATTGGAAAAAATTTCAAGTTATTTTCTCTGATTTATTGGATTGTCTTGAAGCTGAAATTATTCTAAAATTTGGAACAAAACACATTTTTTCATATCTATGAGATGTATACTTCTGTATTGGAGCCATACTGAATTTTTCCATTATGTATTTTTTCCATATTGAATGTATTCAAATTCAAATTCATATACGAATGTTGCTACTATGGTTTAATCCTGCTATCTAGAGCACAATAACTAGATTGTGAGCATATATAGCACAACTAGTACACATTAACAAGCTGTATGGATCCAAAATAAGTGATGGTGAGACTGTGATTCAGTCAATCCTAGGTTTCCAAACACTTAGATTAGGGTTATCAGTCCCTCCTTGTCAGGGTTGGTTAAGACTTAGCTTTTCTTGATCTTCCACTACCATCCTTAATGAGCATTACTACAACCTTTCCCTTTAACAATTGGTTACTCAAGTTAAGGCATAGCATTTGTATAAAATCTTGAATACTTTCTATTCAATGTATGTTCATAATCCCTGCTTAATTTTAATTAAGTATGTCTAAGCATTTGCTTACAATGAGAAGGAATACATAGATCTCAAAAGGAGACATACTTGGAAAAGTATTTGATTTCACATGAAAAAATCATTTATTCTTTACTTCCACCTCTATTTCTACCCCTCATTCTGAGAAATGGTTCCTCCCTTTCTAGGCTTTAGCTTTTCAGTTCACCCTTTGTCAAGTATTTTATTTCGCCTATTACACTTTCATTTGTATATTTTCATATTTTATCATTTAGTTGTGATTTTGACACTCCCATATTCCGATATCAACTGGATGTATTGTCCAGTCCCATTGACCTATTTTTTGTCATTTGTAGACATAATAAAATGATGTTTTCTTATCTTATAAAAGCACTAAATGTTGGACAACATAGTAATAGGAGGAACCCAAGTTGTGCACTAAATTACACTACATGTCAGTCAAAGAATGTCGAGGGAAACAAGATAGATCTTCATCCATTTTAGTCGTCACTATCCCATTTCTAAAATTCAAGGAGGTGGTTACACAAATATTAATGGTTTGTATGCCATAATATTTGAACATTCATGAGTCAATGATCCTCAGAAGTACATCACATGATACAGTAATTTTGGGCGTGGCTCTAAATTTCTCCCTGTTTATATTTAACATATAGCATCTTTGTAGACAAAAACAAGCTACAACACTCCATATTATACCCCCATTGAAGCATATATTTGGCTAGTATTGGCCTCCTAGAGAAGGAAAACACTCAAGAGTCACAACTAATTACAAAGAACAAAAACCCATGACTATCAACTAGGTAATTTGACACATTTTTCAAATATCTTAACGCCATACATAGGAGTTTAATATGATGTTCCTAGCAAGGATGTTATGGACATATGCTTTTTGGTTTGCACCCTTATAGTTATCCTTCTATTTTATTAAAACATAATGATGGAGGTACATGCAGGTGATGTCTTAAGTTTGTACTCTTTAAATACCTGTAATGTGTAATATAGCAGTATTGTAAATATCTTTGCTTTCTCTTGATATTTCCAATTTTTGCCAAGCTTTCCAGGTTGTTGATATTTCCAAGTTTTTATTAGTTTTTTAAGTCTGAGTTTATGCTTTCCGATATTCTCCCTGATATTTTTTATGAGATTCTTTCTGAACCTTTGGCAATATGTTCTCTAAAACAATATCTGCAACATTGGAAAATAGAATATATAGTGTGTACAGTTGCAACAATATCTCTTTCTTGCATTCTTATGAGTGTTCTTTTGCTCCCTTCACGCTTTACATACATCAACAAGCCCAAAAGTTGTTGTTGGCATTTGGTGATGTGTCATTTGCAATAACTGCCATTATAAAAAAGTTTGTATATTTCTACCAATAATAAATGCAAATAGCATTGATCATAAAGTATTGGATAGTTCTAAATTCAATATTTAGTTGTTTAAGCTCAACCTTTATTTTCTGTCGAATTGTAGTTGAATTGTACAAATGCTTGGTCAATATTGGGTGTTGATTATCAAAACTCACAATATTTACCTGATGTTAGTGTCACACACACTATATAATGTAGTTGGGGAGCAATACTAATTGTAGACCTTCAATTTGAATATGAATATAATAATAACCCTTCTATAATTCTTTAATTTTTTATGAGAAGAGTGAGTGAAACCTGTTGAGCCCATAAATGGCCTCATTTGATCACCTTTAATTACCTCTTCTTGTTCCATCCTACCCCATTCAGCATACCAATTAAACATGTTACCCCCACTCTACTCTTCAAACCACCAAGGTATGATTGGTCATTGTTTTATTTTATTAATACTTATGATTGTGATAATTAAGGCTTTGTATCTCTCAATGCACTAACATATCATGGGTTATAAAGGTATTTTGAGACAAGTGAACTGCAGGAACATGGGGCTGAACAAGTCAAGAAGAGGATAGGTATTCACTG
Organism: Pseudotsuga menziesii; assembly: GCA_001517045.1. Classification (NCBI taxonomy): domain Eukaryota; kingdom Viridiplantae; phylum Streptophyta; class Pinopsida; order Pinales; family Pinaceae; genus Pseudotsuga; species Pseudotsuga menziesii. The sequence continues at coordinate 294,374 of LPNX010978205.1, read as the reverse complement.
CTCAAGCTGATCCCCATCCATTCCATCATCACCCAAAGAATGCGGTTCCAGTGCGATATCCCGGACAAAGCTGTGACAAGGCAGCTATAACAGAATGCGTCAGATTTGGAGATCCATAGTGCATTGTTGCTCAGGTGTAGCCGTAATCTGAAAATATCGCCACTCCTGGGGCGATTAACAGTTTTCTTGTGCTTCCTATTTTTCATCCTGCCACATTTGTAATAGCTATTGTCATTTAGGGCGCCTGAATATTAGAAATCTTCAAGGCTGCCCCATAATAGGATAGGATGTTACGATCCACATGGTATAAATATGGAGAATTGTCTCAACCCAGGGGTTGCTGAATAGATAATCAATTAATTGTATTAGCTATGAGGAGGAATTGTCTAATTACTCTATCTTTTAATATAAGGAGTTACTTCTGATCTAAGGCTCTTACGTCTGTTCAACCAGAATCTTTGTGTGAAGGCTGGGCCCGCCTTCCAGAGGGATTGCTGAGTTAAATTAGGAATTTTTAATTCCTTTGTCGTGTGATGTTATGTTAATTTTATTCTTTTCATAAGAAGTTGTAAAAAGTGTGGATTTACAATGTGTTGTGATTGCATTCCTTGGAGACCTATAGTAGTATAACGTGATAGTCGACTGAGTAGGTAATTATCTCTTATGCAATTCATGTGGTAACTGTAACAGCTCTGTTCATCCTTAGATATTTTAGTTTTTGTCCCATGAATCTTTGCAACTTGTCTTTTATTGTTATGATTACCGAATTTCATTCCATCACTTCAGTTTCCTAGAGTAGCCAAACTCAATATCTGTATTTGAATTCCTAGATCAATATTTAAATTACGCTTATGGATTCCTAGAATAATCAGATTGGATAGGTGAATTAATCATTCAGTGATGTGAATAGGATTTCCTTTCATCTACAATTGTAATTTAGATGTGGTTTTTATCTTTCCATTCTTAAGTCAAGGCATAGTAGAAGTTAATTGTGATTGTATTGCTTAGAAGATAATTGGATTAAGTAGATTCTTGGGATAAGCATAGCTGAACAGAGGATAGTATGGTTCAATTACAGTGACTTTGTGTTTAAGAATATACTGTGCATGTTATCCTTGAAATAACAAGACTTTCCTGGGTTGACAATAAATATTGTACACTCTGTATGTTAGTAGTAATCCACTTGCATATTGGGTACTCGACATTTTGGCACCGTTGCTGGGGAAGGATAAAAATTAAACACCATCATTAGTTGCATTCTGTAATTGTTTCTAGTCAGTATTTTCCATTTTTTTGTTGTAATGATTTGGGTTGCATGAATATGAGAAGGGTAAAGCATGATCATATTTCAACCCCCAAAACCCCACAAAATACTAACAGTGCAGGTGGTTTGGGTCGCGGTCGAGGTCCATAATTGGGCAGAAGGACATTCATTGGCAATCTTGTTGACAGGACTAATTCATCCACCAGGGCTTTCCATCAAGAAAATCCTATCAGAAGAAACCTTGTCGATCCTAGGGCACCAGCGTCAGGCTCCATAGTGGAGGACACAAGATCAACCGCGATGTCCTCAAATATCCCTGCAGGAGAGGACAAAGCTAGTACAACTGGACCTGCTGGTAGAGGCCCGATCTACCACATTTACGGGAAAGTTGTAACTGAAGAAGAGTGGACGCTGTTCCACCAAAATATTACTGATCAGTGGAGAATCGAAAAAAAGAACGAGGAAAAGAACGCAGGAACGAACGAAGAAGAGAAAACCAAAGAGGAGATGAGTAACAGACATGAATCTGATGAGGAAGAGGCAATGGGGAAAAACTATCATCATGAAAATCACTCCCTACCTGATGGAACGGTAGCTACACTTCAATTCCCGATTTAGCAGCCAGAAGGGACAACCCCTATGAAATATATATCACCATCGGTGTTGCCTCGCTTCCATGGAAAAGCAGCAGAGGATCTAGATGAATTTATTTTCGAATTTGATATCCTCTGTCGTGGCTATGATAACTTCACCGATGCACAAAAGCTAAAACTCTTCCCTACCACTTTGAAGGACAACGCATTATGCTGGTTCATGAGCCTAGGAGGAGGAACTGTTGCTAATTGGGACAGGATGAAACAGGTGTTCCTGGAGAAATATCAGGAATATTGCAACACCAAGGACAAAAGAGAAGAATTGTTCAAAATGCACCAAGGAAAAAAGAGAAGAATTGTTCAAAATGGTGCAAAAGGAGGACCAGAGTCTGGAAGATTTTGTAGAAAGGATTTTATACAATGTGCAAAGAGTTGGGCAGACAAACATGGGGCTAGATGCGGTCAAGATAATCCTTCTTCATGGGATTAGGGATGATTGTCTAGATATGTTAAACCTGTTAGGAAAGGGGGATATCTCCAAGGAATGTTTTGGAAAGATTGTGGAATTATGTAAAAGGTACTCCAGGGGATCTTCCAGGAACAACAGGCGGGACAAACGGGATAAGCTAGAACGCAACGTCTTCGACAAAACTCAGAAGTCATCTAATGGAGGAGCCACTTGTGTAGAGATAGGCAATCTCCTTGAAAATTTTAAAATAGAAATGATGAGCTCTATCTCCTCAAAAATCAACGTCCTGAAGGAAAAACAAAAACAGGCAGTGGAGGACCTCATACTAGGTGTGTTCTACCCTTGATGTAGAAAGAACCATCCTTTGAGGGAGTGCCTACTTGAAAAAGTAGAGGTGTGTTAGCTATGCGAGCTGAACCATGACATGAAATAATGTCCCTCACTTCCCCAAGTGAAGGCTATCCTACAGGAATCAACTCTAGAGGTGGAATCGACCTATTTCATTGCACAGAAGAAACCTTGGCAGTATCGAAACCAAGGTATGCCCCCAGACTCGTTTCCATTTTTGAATAATATGAGCAATTGGAATAATATGTAAAATGTAAATACACAGTTCCCTTCAAATTATGCTCAGTGGAATCCTTCCCAACCTGCAATACAAAATTATAACTCATGGAATTCCTGGACACAGCCACCACACCAACCTACTTCGTAGTCTCCTGGATGGAGGAATTTCCATCCAGGGAACCAGTTTCCTCAACAACCTCCACCTCAACAACAATCATACCCTCCGCAATATCCTCAATATCCTCAATACCCTCATCAGCAGTCGTAGCTACAGTTGCAGAACAATTATGTCCCTAATGCACCGATACGACCTCAGCTGACTGCTCCACCTAATACTAACCCAAATAATAAAACAATCCATCAATTGGAGACTGTCGACATGCCGGCCTACTCCCTTTCTCTTGTTCCTTGCAATGATATTCACTTACAGTCAGGGAAAATAGTAGAGCCTGTAATTATAGAAGATGCTCCACCCTATGCACATGAAGAAGTGCTTAATCCACAGCATCTGTCTGATACAATTCCTATTATTGAAGATGCTGAGAAACCCATAAATGGGACGGCTGAAACACAAAATGATAAACCCAGTGATGTGCAGCCTACCCAGCTGATTAGGAAATCACTGTATCCCGAGATATTAATGCTACCAAGGGCAAGGGCGCAACCTCAGTTTAACCTCCTAGGAGAGTTAATGAATCTTTATGTTAAAATCCCCCTCCTTCAAGCTCTTCAAGACGTACCTATTTATGCTAGAACTGTTCAGGACCTGTGCACCAAGAAACCAGGAAGGAAGCCCAGAGACCCTCCCACTATCCACGTCATAGGGAAATTATCTGCATTAATAACAGGAAAAACCCCAGTGACCAAGTATGACGACCCTGGAAATCCCACTGTCACTGTGTAGATTGGGCATAAACAGATACCCAACGTACTAGTAGGTTTAGGAGCAACGATTAATGTCATAACGATTAAGACTGTAAGAAAACTTGGGCTCACTAATCTTAGGCTGATGCCCACCGTTTTAGAACTGGCAGATAGATCCACCATTAAACCTGAAGGAATTTTGGATGATCTCGTCATCTCAATTGATTCATGGGAGTATCCTGCTGACTTCTTGGTTTTACAACCAAAGTCACAGCTGGGAGGACATACATTAATCCTGGGGAGGCCTTGTTTGGCCACAGCTGATGCTTGCATCAGCTGTCGATCTGGGTCTATGACCATATCTAATGGCATCGAGACTAATAACCTCACCCTTTATGCTCCAGCTCGACCGAGTCTAGAGGCTGAAACCTCTTTTTGGATGGAGCCAGAGGAAGAGGAGGGTGTTATAGCCATTATTAACTATAGGAAAGGCCTTAAATTTTAAGAATGAAATGGAAGATGATTCCATTAATAATTTCATCAGTGAACTCACTTCAATCAATAAATAAGTTTATCAAATCCTAAACATTACTCTGGGCAAGGAAGAACAAGAAAATCTCATAGAAGAAACACTAGTTGGTGACACACACATAATCCTAGTATTGAAAAATTCGAAAGTATTCCTATTGAGGTAGAGTCTGGAAAAACCTTGAATATTAATCCTAATCTCTCCTTAGATGAACAAAAGCACCTAATTAGTCTCTTGAAAGAACACAAGGGGGGCATTTTCCTGGGAGTATACATACATGAGGGGTATTCCCTCTAACCTGTGGACCCATCATATCTATATTAAAAGTGACTCCCGGCCTGTGTGTCAGCCTCAACGACGAATGAACCCTAACCTTAGGGACATAGTGAAGGAATAAATTTAGAAACTCTTGGAAGCAGGATTTATATATCCTATTTCAGACAGTGAGTGGGTTTCCCCTCTCATAATTGTACCCAAGAAAAATGGTAAATGGAGAGTCTGTGTCCACTATAGGGAGTTGAACAAAGCCACACAAAAGGACCACTTCCCTTTGCCCTTTATTGACCAAGTACTCGGTACCCTATCGGGGAAAAATTTCTTCTCCTTCCTGGATGGGTTTAGCGGGTACAATCATATTCAGATTGCTCCTGAGGACTAGGATAAAACTACCTTCACTTGCCATGGGGAACATTTTCCTACAGAGTGCTTCCCTTTGGTTTATACAATGCACCAACAACATTTCAAAGAGCTGTAATTGGCATATTTTCTGAATTAGTTAATGATATTATGGAAATCTTAATGGATGATTTTACTCCTTACAGCAAGGATTTTGAAGAAGGATTGGAAAATTTAAAAAAAAAATTAACTCACTGTGAACAGACCCAACTCTCTTTAAGCACTGAAAAGTTCCATATGATGATGAGTGAAGGAGTAGTATTGGGGCACTTCATCTCTATCGATGGCATTCAGGTGGACCCCTCAAAAATTAAGGTGATAAAAAATATACCTACTCCTGCAACTCAAAAAGAGGTGCAAAGTTTTTTGGGGCATGCTGGATACTACCGAAGATTTATAGAAAATTTCTCCAAACTTGCTTCTCCTTTGTTTTCTTTGTTAATGAAGGATGTGTAGTTTGTTTGGAGTGAAGCATGCCAGACAACGTTTGTTAAGCTCAATGAGAAGTTGTCCACAACTTCCTATCTTAAGAGGACCTAATTGGACCCTACCCTTTCACATTTCCTTAGATGCTTCTGATATTGCCATTGGAGCAGTTTTAGGACAGCAAGATGGTCAAGTACCTTATGCAATTTATTATATTAGTAAAAACTTAGCCACTGTTGAACTTAATTATACTGTCACCGAAAAATAATTCCTAGCTATTGTCTACTCCATTAATAAATTTTGACATTACATTACTGGGTATCCTACGTTTGTGCACACTGACCACTCTACCATTAAATATCTAATGAAAAAACCGGTCACTAATGCCAGAGTGACCAGGTGGATCTTATTATTACAGGAATTTGATATTACCATCATAGATAAACCTGGAAAAGAAAATGTTGTCGCTGACTTTTTATCTCGTTTCACTAAGAGTGATGATAATTTTCCTGTTGAGGACTCTTTTCCAGATGAACATTTATTCGCACTTTTAGCTCATTCCCCTTGGTATGCAGACATCGCTAATCATCTGGTTGCAGGAAAGCTTCCCTCACATATGTCTAAAAGAGAAAAGAGAAAAATCATCCAGCAAAGTGCTAGGTATTGTTGGGTAAATGGTCATCTCTTTTACACAGGTCCTAATCTTGAGATTAGAAGGTGTGTGAGGGAAGATGAAATCTTTCACATACTGAAGGCTTGCCACGATGAACCTTGTGGAAGACATTTTGCAGACAGAAGGATAGAACACAAAGCGCTAAGAATGGGATACTATTGGCCAACTCTTTTTAGGGATGCAAAAAGGTATGTTCAGTCCTATGATAGCTGCCAAAGGATGGGCCAGCCCAACAGATCGGATCAAATGCCCCTACAACCACAATTGGCAGTTGAACCATTTGATAAATGGGCTCTGGATTTTGTTGGCCCTATCAGTCCTCATTCCAAATAGAAAGCCTACATCCTGGTCTGTACCGATTATATGACCAAGTGGGTGGAAGCTGTAGCTTTGGCAAAGGCTAATGACCAGGCTGTGATTGACTTCCTATATAGTGAAATATTTACCCGTTTTGGGGTACCTAAGGAAGTAGTTACCGATGGGGGACCACAATTTATGCCACATCAATTTGAAGCCCTGTTACGGAAGTATAATGTTCAACATAGGGTAGCTTCACCTTACAATCCCCAAGCCAATGGCTAGGTGGAAAGCACTAATAAAGTTATTGAAGCCATCCTTACCAAGATAGTTAAGAGCCATCGAAAAGATTGGGCTGACAGGCTTCCGGAAGCACTGTGGGCATATCGCACCACTTGGTGTAACACCACTGGTTTATCTCCTTATGATTTAGTGTATGGAAAAAGTGCCATCTTTCCAATTGAATTTGAGATCAAGACCCTGAAGATAGCCACCGAAGTGAATATGGATGTAATCGAAGCCCAGAAAAGAAGATTAAATCAATTGAATGAACTGGACGAGAATCGGTTAGCTGCAATAGACCAGACCGTGTTAATTCAACAACAGAGATCCAATTTGCATGACCGATTCATTCAAAAGAAGTTCTTCTGTGAAGGAGACTGGGCATTACTATACGATTCTAGATTCAAAAGAGATTTCAAAGGCAAATTATGCACAAGGTGGTTGGGCCCATACCTAGTAGATAGGGTATTTGATAACGGCATCGTCTGCCTAGTGACCAGTGATGAAAACTGCGTACCATTATTTGCTAATGGTCACAGGCTGCGACTGTACCGTAAGCCAATTTCAAAGGATGCATTTATCTCGCAAATTGCTGCTGACCCAAATTATCAGCTAGCACAAGGGCAGGAACTTCTCTATGCCTCTGTCAATCCTTAAATTGATCACTGTAAATCGCGCATGAATCATTGTACATAAATAACTACTGGTTTTTTTTTGTTTTTTTTTTCATTATATTATCTTTTCCTTTTGCATTTGATATTCTTTGTTTGCTGTTGTTTTTCAAAGAGTTGCAGCGAAGCGCCCAGGGATATGATCAGATTGGGACTGTCGACCGGAAGTCGTTTTTCTATGGCTTCCCGTGCCATATATTTTTTTCCTTAAATTAATTTGTCACAGCTGTGACATCTTTCTCGGCGACTGTGACCCTTTTTCCCGATGGCTTCGACATCTTTCCCGGCAGCCGTGACCCTTTTTCCCGATGGCTGCAACATATTTCCAGGAAGCCATGATCCTTTTTTTTCGACGGCTGTGACATCTTTCCCGGTAGCTGTGATATTTTTCTCGATGGCTGCAACATCTTTCCCGGCAACCGTGACCCTTTTTCCCGACGGCTACGACATCTTTCTAGGCGGATGTGATCCTTTTCTTGACGGCTGCGACATTTTTCCTGGCGGCCATGATCCTTTTTCCCGACGGCTGCAACATATTTCCCAGTGGCCGTGACCCTTTTTCCCGATGGCTACGACATCTTTCCCAGTGGCCGTGACCCTTTTTCCTGACAGCTGCAACGTCTTTCCCGGCGGCCGTGAACTTTTTTCGACGGCTGTGACAGTTTTCCGGTGGCTATGAAATATTTTCTAGTAGCTGCAAATCCGCTATATTTGGTTGATATTTCCATCATTGATGGCTGCATCTCTACTTCAACTTCTTTATAACCTGCAGCTGTGACTCCTGTGTTGTTAGAAAATTGTTTTGTATGCCATCCACTCCTCTAGATATGGCTCTGATTCCTCATCCTCATGTCGGCAATCTGATCCATAAGGTGACATTTCTCATAATTCCGATCATTTGGATGCAATGGTTTGTGCTTCACTGGTGGAAATAATTATTGCAACATCTTTGTTATAATGATAATAATTAATGACTGCGCACCGCACAAGTTCGGCTTCTGCAACGTCAGCAACCACACATTCTATTATTCTTCGAAGGATATCCAGCGCGTAGTCTCGAAGGTATGGCTTTGATTAACCACATGATTAAGTATTGATAGGATTTAACAATGTCAGTTGTACCTCTCTTTTTATGACCATTATTACCCAATTAACTCTCTGCCCATGCGACGCAAAGATTAATTATGTTACTGGATAACTGCCACCTTCCCCAATTTGGAATGAAATTTCAAATAATCTGCTGTGCTGCAACTTTCCAAATTTTCCTAGCATCTCCTCTCAGCGGTCTGTGCATTCTCTATGCCGTAACCTCCATTGTCGGAGTCTGTAATCTGTTGAACAACAAACTAAGTTTGAAGCTAGAACCATGGGGATTCCAGCTCATTATGAACCTTCAAATACACGAGCGCTCAGGAGAAATTCTGCGGTATTCGCTATCTTTCAAGCCACCGGTTGTACATAATTTTTCGAACGTCTAGACGGATTCAACCGTGAAGCATCCTTACAATTTGCTTTGAAACTCACAGAAACTTACTCAGAGGTTTGGGGGTTGTGCATCGAAGTTTCTGAGGCCATTATAGCTGAGGTCACTGCCATCCCTCAGGTGGGAAGGGCTTGGTTTGGACGTCGAGTCCCCACAACTACAGCATTGTAGGATTTTCTAATAGAGGACGAGCAGGTTCACTCGACAAGAAGGGGGATAACACTGTAGTCATTGCCGTAGCCATGGGACCAGGTTGCTGTTTTCCTCAAGAAATATATCACTTGTGAAGGTAGGTACCAAACCATTTATAATTATGAACTCCCTTTACTATCTCATCTCCACCATAGGATTCTGTTAAATATTCCATATTATCTGCTGCATGATTTGCATCATATGGCGGGGTTTGTTCAAGCTTCTAAGCATCTACTCACCTCACTGAACCACCATGGCCTCATTAAATTAATTATCTTGAGAACCCTTGCTCAACATAATATAACCTGGGAGCAATTTACAGCTCGAGCTCAGAAACCCGCTCCTTTGCCCAGTGTCCCAATAGAACAAGAGCAGATCCATCCACAGTTGGGGGGACATGAACCACAACAAGAGGATCGAAGCCCCTCCAATGTAGTTGGGGGGGGAGATGAAACTGGATCATATCATCAACCAGGGGTACAAATAGAACAATTGAGAGATGATGTACATAAAAACCCTGTGGAAGACCCAAATAACAGGGTAGCTTTGACAGTAGAAGGTGAAATTGGAGCAGCACTAAATGCTGTGACGATTGAACCTGAAGGTGACAGAGCCATAGAAATGAAAGGAAATATTGAGCTGGTGACCATTGAATCCTCACCTAAGTGGGGAGGAACTTTTATTGAAGAAGAACAGCCCAAGGAACAAGAAAATGCTGGAACTGGGAACATTCCTTCTACCTCAGCTGTGAATCCTGACATTCCAGCACTACAAAAGAAAAGGAAGAGATCAATTGACGAAATCAAGATAGCTCCACCAATAAGAAGGAAAAGAACCAGGTTAGTTGCAGTAGCAGAAGCAGTAAGAAAAATATGGGCAACCTTAGAAGCACAGATTGAGTTCCCCACTCTTAAACCCAGGCCAGTTGATGCCCCACAAGGGCCAGTTGAGGAAGAACCCCAAATTGAAGGACTTATGTTTGAGAATACGCTATTAAAAGAGGAAGTCCGAATACTTAGAGGAGAATTGGAAAATTGGAAAGAAGCATGCAAGAAACAAGGTAAAAGGAAAATGCACACATTGGTGGAGGTTGCAGACCAAGTAGAGGGACCAAATTCTACTGAGCCTGGCAAGGAAGAAGAAAGAGTGGTCTATTCCACCTGTGGGGAAATATTTAAGGAAGCAGGCCACAGGATTGTAATTCGTGCCTTTACAAAACAACAGTCTGCACCTGTAATAGAGGAAGCTACAGAGAAAGAAGATGCTGTCACACAAGAACCATCATCTTTGAATATTCTTGCTGAAGTTGCCACCAACTCTAGGACGAGGGAACCAAGGGATGAAATCATTCCTGATAGTGGGGACAAAGATTGTACTTTGACCCCGGAATGCTCCCATGATACAGAAATTATAGAAGTGGAACCACAAAAGCAAGACAAGGATGAGATTGAACATGGTGTTGTCACACAAGAACCAACATCCCTGAATGTGCTTGTCCAAATGGCTGACCAGATGGGAGAAGAACTTGGGATCGAGGGCACTCTGGATTTTAATGAAGCATTCTATACTACAACCCCAAAATGTTCCAATGACACAGAAATCATAGAAGAGGATCCACAACAATGGGGAGATGAAGAAGTGAGCCAGGACGTTGTCACACAAGAACCAACATCCTTGGAGGTTGCAGTAAGGACTCTTGAAATGCAACAAGAAGATAACGTTGAGGTGGATATCATCCCTGATATGCATTGGAGTGAAGATGAACAAGTCCAAACACAATCCTCAGGTGATACTTAAATCCTTGAGGAGTGGCTGCACATTGAACAAGACATCCAATCTCAGCAGCAGAAGGACAAAGAATAACAGGGCTCTGCTCCACAAGAACTAGTAACCTCAAAGCCTCTGGTTGAGACAGCAGCTGACAATTAGATAGAACATGGAATTAAAATTTAGGAGGGAGTTGCTCCACAAGAACCAACATCCTCACAGTCAGCTACCAAATTTTCCATGAAAGAACCTCAGAAAGAAGACGTTGTTACACAAGAACCAATGTCTCCAGGGGTGGTGGGTGTTGTTGTCGAAGAAAATTCAGAAAAAATTGTTGTCACACAAGAACCAGCAAATCTCAAAATAACTTTGGATGTGCAGGGTGCTGAATGTGGAACATCAAGCGACAAAGTGGGGATTGATCCCCTTAGAAATTTCATCGACCTGGATTCAGACAAGGAGGAACATCATAAAGAAGAAATCCTGAGCCTTACAGCAGAAGTTTCAATTCTAATATTGGAGGTAATAAGATGGAAGAGCCAGGTGGAGGAATACCAAGGAGGGATAATTTCTCTTATTGAGCATAAAATTATTATCAGGGGATTGGAGGAGAAATGGGCAGAAGAACCTATGACTCAGAGAATTCGAGAGGAAGAGCTACGAAGCAATTTAAGGGAGCTGAAGACGTTCTAATTTATGCAGAAGGAAAAAGACCAGATGTACGCTCTCTCTCAAGAACTCCTGGGCACCAGGGTACCTTCTTCTTCTTACCGCATATTCCTATTTGAACAGTTTGTTTGGTTTAAGTTGAGAGCTGTGAAGGAGGGGAGGTCATTTGAGATAATGATGTCAGCNTCAAAATTTGCTGTGTGAATTATATTTGCATGAGATGGCTTGCCCTCTGGACCGCCATTCAAATCCTGTCCCTTTTTCAGGGGATGTTCAGTTGAGGGATTTTGTTTCTTTTGTGAGCAACCATGCTCAGTGGGAAAGGTCTTTTCAAACCTTTTCTCACAATGAAGCTCAATCCAACCTGTGGGTTCGAAGTGAGCCTCAGAATCCTGGTACTCTTCTTGCTCGATACCAGAGTTTGCTTTCATGTCCCATCCAAAATCAGCACATAATGGGCCTTCAGGAGGAAGTGATTTCTATTTGCACCAACCATATTTCCATACACCAACAAGTAGAATTAGAAGGAAGTAAGCACAGGTGGCAGGTTTCCTCTCCTATACTTAGAAGCCGAGACCCCTATTGTTTCTAAAATTTTGAACAGACACTTTCCAGGGTCAAAGGCTATGTTGGATGTATTAGGCAATGTGGGGCTAATTGGTTGGGTCTGAAATTTAAATTCCCCCTCATCTAGTGGCTGGAAAAAACATATAGAGTGGACTTCTCACTAACTAAGGCAAAGGAGTAGTGATGCTAGAGATATTGGATTGCTCACCGAGGATTCATAGAAAAAGAAGGGGTGCCTGAGTTCCCCTACAACTTCTCCTCTCTTCATAAACAGAGCTTAGTACAAGATTCAGATTCAGAGTAATGGAGGTTGTTGCATGAGGACATGCAACAGGACAGTTGGGGGGAGATGTTGAGCCCAGAAATGGCCTCTTTTGATCACCTTTAATTACCTCTTCTTGTTCCATCCTACCCCATTCAACATACCAATTAAACATGTTACCCCCACTCTACTCTTCAAACCACCAATGTATGATTGGTCATTGTTTTATTTTATTAATACTTATGATTGTGATAATTAAGACTTTGTATCTTTCAATGCACTAACATATAATGGGTTATAAAGGTATTTTGAGACAAGTGGACTGCAGGAAGATGGGGCTGAACAAGTCATGAAGAGGATGGGTATTCACTGCTCAAGCTGATCCCCATCCATTCCATCATCACCCAAAGAATGCGGTTCCAGTGCAATATCCCGAACAAAGCTGTGACAAGGCACCTATAACAGAATGCATCATATTTGGAGATCCATAGTGCATTGCTGCTTAGGTGTAGCCGTAATCTAAAAATATCGCCACTCCTGGGGCGATTAACAGTTTTCCTGTGCTTCCTATTTTTCATCCTGCCATGTTTGTAACAGCTATTCTCATTTAGGGCGCCTGAAGATCAGAGATCTTCATGGCTGCCCCATAATAGGATAGGATGTTACGATCCACATGGTATAAATATGGAGAATTGTCTCGACCCAGGGGGTTGCTGAACAGATAATCAATTCATTGTATTAGCTGTGAGGAATAATTGTGTAGTTACTCTGTCTTTTAATATAGTGAGTTACTTCTGATCTAAGGCTCTTACGTCTGTTCAACCAGCATCTTTGTGTGAAGGCTGAGCCCGCCTTCCATAGGGATTGCTGAATTAAATTAGGACTTTTTAATTCCTTTGTTGTGTGATGTTATGTTAATTTTATTCTTTCCATAATAAGTTGTAACAAGTGTGGATTTACAGTGTGTTTTGATTGCATTCCTTGGAGACCTATAGTAGTATAACGTGACAATCGACTGAGTAGGTAATGATCTCTTATGCAATTCGTGTGGTAACTGTAATAGCTCTGTTCATCCTTATATCTTTTAGTTGTTGTCCCATGAATATTTGCAACTTGTCTTTTATTGTTATGATTACCGAATTTCATTCCTGCACTTCAGTTTCTTAGAGTAGCCGAACTCAATCTTTGTATTTGAATTCCTAGATCAATATTTAAATTACACTTGTGGATTCCTAGAATAATCAGATTGGATGGGTGAATTAATCATTCAGTGATGTGAATAGGATTTCCTTTCATCTATAATTGTAATTTAGATGTGGTTTTTATCTTTCCATTCTTAAGCCAAGGCATAGCAGAAGGTAATTGTGATTGTAATGCTTAGAAGATAATTGGATTAAGTAGATTCTTGGGATGAGCATAGCTAAACAAAGGATAGTATGGTTCAATTATAGTGACTTTGTGTTTAAGCATATACTGTGCATGTTATCCTTGAAATAACAATACTTTCCCGAGTTGACAATAAATATTGTACACTGTATGTTAGTAGTAATCCACTTACATATTGGGTGCTCGACAAAACCATTCTTATCTTTTATGGTGTGTAAAATTGGGGAACTTAAAGATGATGGACCCTTATCATTTATTTGGTTAAAAATATATAAGCATATTAATAAATTCTTTTTCTTTTAAAAGTCTTTGAAACTCTACTATGTGAAACTTATTAGTTGTGCAAGAATAAGATGCCCCCACACCACAAGAAGGTACGATATTCCGGTACTCTTAAACTTTATTTAAATCATTTATTTTAGCTACAGAGGATTTGAATAACTTGTTATAAAAACAAGTCTTTGACATTGTTACAGTATTATATAGGGATATGTTCTTGGTGTTGGAGGATGTGCCCTCAAGTCCCTTGTGTGCTGGGGACAATAGGACAAGGAGAAGACATCCCTACCCATCCCCTTTTATTTTGGAATATTTAGGAATTTCTTGGGACAAATCCCCTTGTAGAAGTGGGTGCCCTTGGGATTTTCCACACAACAAGGATATTGGGAAACCCTTTAATACCCATAGTGGATGGAAAGGTGGTATCCATGGTCTATCAAAATTATAAATTAAAAAGTATGTATTTGAGACAAGTTTCTCTATTATCTCTTACTATAACATTTTTTTTATTTTTTAAATTTGAACCCCTCCCAAATTGCTTAAAACTAAAATCAAGATAAATTAAAAGAGGGCATCAAGTTGGAGGAAAAGGTAAGATAAGATAGTTTTATTTGTGTCTAACAAATGACCACAAAAGTATGCAATAGGACAAAGTCAAAGTGTCATATCATCTCATAAATGTAATCTAGCAACATTAAGCAAAGATATAATGTCTAATGTGTAAGGAAAATAAATGAAATGAGTACGATAATGAAAACACCAATGAGTATAGAATGTTAGGTGGAATTAGAGTTGGAGGTTGAGGTTGGAAGAGAATGGAGGGGGTTTTCCTCCTCCAAGTATTCAATCAATGTAAAGGCCTTGATACACTATTTGATAAGGTCTCATCTAGAGAATAACCATGACATAGGGGGCCTTGCAGCACAATCCTAGGTGAGAGCCTGAGGTGTTCATCAACATGAAGAACCTTTGTACTCTTGCCACTTGTTACACCTCTGAATTAGAGACTTTTTATTTGAATTGTGATTTAGGATGAGAGCTCAAGGGTCTCTCAAATGGGTTCCCCAATGGGTAGGAGGGGATTGGAGAAGTGAGTCTCTTTCTATCATTTCCGTCCTTGAGTAGGTTGGATAAGAGTAAAAAAGGAAGTGATCCTCTTGAAAGAGTTGGGATGGGGAGAGCCATGAAGGGTCTACAATTTAAAACTAAGAACCTCCCTCGTAAAAGAGATAGATACCTATTATTTGGTTACTAAAAAAATGTGGAGATGGACCCATTTGAACCATGGTAAAGAAAAAAGAACCTCACTTGGATATCTTCATAAATGGGGTGTCTAAAGACAAGGTGATATCCAAATATGTGTCTTATAGGTGTCAAAGAACACACATATGGTAGGGTCGAAGAAGAAGAAGGTTTGATTCAAACTAGAGTCATTGTGAACCCACTCTAAACTTTCCAAGGGAGATATTGAGGGCATGCATTTAGTGTCGGTGCATGTATGTGAGTTGAATAATGAGGCCATTATGCAACTACATTAACTGCTCTTGATAGAAGGCCATTTTAGGGTTGAGCCCCTTTGGAGGCAAAGTCCAGGTAACCTATATATATCATTGGTAGATGTCCTCACGCATAAACTTGTTTAGGTCTAATTACTTAATGGATAGGATGTAGCCTAATGCTTCTAGAGAATAACTGAATGAGAGAAGTTTTTAGGAGCAATGGCCATTGAATGAAGCAACTTGTATTTCATTGAAAACTAGCATCAACCTTGTTTAAATGGCCTAGTAGAGGCAAGGGACTCTGAGGATAAAAGAGAAAGATAGGGGTATTCAAGCCTCTTTGAGGTTGAATCGATAAAACTCCAAACCATTGAACTCTACCTGGATGATGTATTGGAGGATTGTTCACTTGCACCAAATGATGCATTGTAACATAAGAGGTTGTGCTCTCTTTGTTTGAGCCTAGTTGTAATGAAGCAAGATGGGTCCCCATACCTATGAATCATAGAGGACAGTGGGTCTACTGATCATATCCCAATGGTTTGTCTTGGAATTGACTCTAGAAGCACCAAATATTTAGAAGGGCAACAAAAACATAGCCCATGTTGAGTTATGGTTGGAAAGAATGTCTTAAGATGAGGTCCTACAAATCAAAACCCCAAGTAGGTGTGTTGTGGTGACCTCATTCTCTTCCCCTTAAAATTGGAATTGATTCAAAGCAAGGATCCTTTGTGATGCGTAGAATATCATTACCTTGGTTTTACCAAGGTTAAATTATTAGTGGCCCAAGAAAACAAAATAGTGAGGGGGCGTTGAATTGTCTTTGTAAGTTTGTAGTGCCTTGGGTGAGGAAGCTAGGAAGATCACATGATGAACAAATAAAAATATATCAACACATGATGAAGAAGAAATCCATTGCTCTCCTAGATATATCTCTAAGAAATGACTCAATCTCATCAATATAGATCCCAAACAAAGTATAAGACAGAGGGCATTCTTGTTTGACCTTAATAGTGCTCATGATGAAATGAGAAAGGAATGCACTATGCAAAGATGCCTAAGAATAAATTCATATAGTCTCATGATGGCTATAAAGAGTCTTAGAAATTCCAATGCCCACAATATTTGAAATAGTGCCTCTCAGGACCAAGTCAAATGCCATACAAAAGTCTATAAAGTAGCGTAAGGATTTTGAAGAGGGATGATGTGCCTCCTCAATAATGGCTCCGGGCTTAAATACATGATTAGTGGTTTGGTACCTAGGTTGGAAACTTGGATGCCATATATTTAAAAGTTGAGAATTATCTTCTTGAGCTCATTGGAAAGAGACAGTGGTTGCATTGTGGCATAGAGTTTAACAAAGGAAAGCCCAATCATGATGGTACTATAGTTATTAAAATCTAAGTTGTCTCCCACTTTGAAAATTAGTTGGATGATTTGGTGGGACCATGGTCCAGGAATTTGTAATGAATATAAAATACATAAATAGTAATAATAATATCTAAAGGACATAACCCTTTACCTTCATGACTACTCAATACTACCACATGGCTCATTGTATCAACTCATTCATTTGTTTATTAGTTATATAATTATTTATCCTATATGGATTTCAAGTTGTTGTCCTTATGTTGGATATTTTCTTGTATATGAACTATTGTTCATTACATTGGTATCAGTTCCCAACTTGAGATGCTACTATGAGGTCATCCCACTTGGCCTTTGATCAAAATTGTGTGGTCCTTGGAAACAAAATTGGGGGATTTTGGCCACACACAGTTTTTAGAGTTTTTGTAATTCCAGGTCTTTTACAACAATTGGTTTTTTGGCCATTTGAAGTTAAGAAATTCTATTGAAGAGAAAAATCATTCTACTGCCAATTCAGAAAAAACAGAATTCAGAAAAGGGAATTACAAAAGAGATTTTTTGAGAAGAATATGAACACTACTTGCAGATAAAAAGAAAGATCATAGCAAATTAGAGAATCTATGAAGATTACTCTCCTTCCAATCATGAAGAAGTTCATTGTGTATAAAAAATGAAATTCTAGCAGGTTGAATTACCCTATGAACTGTTGGACAAATGTGTCATTATCTAATTGTGGGAAAAATATGGAAAATTCATGGGTCCTATCCTTTAGGGATTTTGCTGACACACCCTTCCAAATAGTTTGTTGTTGTCACAACCATCAAAAGAGAGTTTTTTTCTAGTATAAACTCTAAGCCACCATTGAAAAAACCACCAAAAAAGAGTTGCCACTTTGTTCATCTATATTTTAAGTTACTGGAGAGAGGTATTATAGTTATTCAAATCTAAGTTGTCTCCCACTTTGAAAATTAGCTGGATGATTTAGTGGGACCAAGGTCTAGGACTTTGTAATGAATATAAAATACATAAATAATAATAATAATAATATCTAAAGGACACAACCCTTTACCTTCATGACTACTCAATACTACCACAGGGCTCATTGTATCAACTCATTCATTTGGTTATTAGTTATATAATTATTTATCCTATATGGATTTCAAGTTGTTTTCTTTATGTTAGATATTTTCTTCTATATGAACTATTGTTCATTACATTAGTATCGGTGCCCAACTTGAGCTAATATTTTGTGGTCATGCCACTTGGCCTTTGGTCAAAATTTTGTGGTCCTTGGAAACACAATTGGGGGCTTTTGGCCACACACAATTTTCAGAGTTTTTGTAATTCCAGGTCTTTTACAACAATTGGTTTTTTGGCCATTTGAAGTTAAGATATTCTATTGAAGAAAAAAATCATTCTGTTGCCAATTAAAAAAAAAACAAAATTCAGAAAAGGGAATTACAAAAGAGTTTTTTTTGAGAAGAATATGAACGCTACTTGAAGATAAAAAGTAAGATCATAGAAAATTAGAGATTCTATGAAGATTAATCTGCTACCAATCATGAAGAAGTTCACTGTGTATAAAAAATGAAATTCTGGCAGGCTGAATTACCCTACGAACTGTTGGAAAAATGTGTCATTATCTAATTGCGGGAAAAATATGGAAATTTGTGGGTCCTGTCTTTTAGGGATTTCGCTACCACACCCTTCCAAATAGTTTGTTGTTGTCACAGCCATCAAAAGAGAGTTGTTTTCTAGTGTCAACTCTAATTCACCATTACAACAACTACCAAAAAAGAGTTTCCACTTTGTTCATCTACATTTTAAGCTAGTGGAGAGAGGGTGATTCACTATGGATTGATAGGTGTGTTATTCTTTCAATGATTTTTCCATTTGTGAGCTCGCTGGTCAAAGAGCATGCCTTTGTGAAGAGTTTGTTATATTTTCCACATGCATCTTTGTAGATAATCCTGAGCCAACTATATTGCCAAGACACATATAGACCATCGTGCTCTACTGGGAATAGTTACCCTTTATAGACCAACTATATTGTTGAGACACATTTAGACCATCATGTTGAACTTTCACATGGGTGGAAACATCGAAGGAGATGCTACTACATCATAAAATATCTAGAAAAAGTACCAATGATAGAAGACAAGGCACATTCAAAGAGTATTCGACATAACAAAAGTTAGCAGAACTGACATGTAGAAAATTCCCTTGAGTTATAGTTATTACATGTAACAAGAACCCTACATACTATCGTTCATTATAGACAGGATGTGGGCATAATCCACAAGAGGGCTAGCAGAAAAAGGAATAAGCAACAACAAATAAAATTATTGGCACAGCTATCGACCGACACAACACATATGTGTTGTTATCCAAAATTCACTATTATAACCAGTAAAAATTTATCAATTCACAGTAAATCAATAAAATTACCAGGGATTTTGTAATTAGAGAAGGTGATGTTGACATCATAGGTGCAGAATTCGTGGCCCGCCTCTTCAAGAGCCTCCAAGTTCTCTCCAATGTTTTTTATCCATGGCAGCTATGGCAATTAAAAATCGAAATGGAAATTAAATGGCAATTAAGTTCTCTCAATCTCTCAATGGGTATTACCAATATCCATATCCATAACCCACCAAACCCTCCTATGTTTGGTGCCCTCCCTCTATTGGAAAACGCTATCTATAAATTGGGGGCATGGTTGTGGAAGCAGGTGGGTCTCCTTTTTTTTTAAGAGTCTGAATTATGTTACCTTACCAAATTATTCTTGGTGTGTTTGAGTCCAAATTATATTTAGATTGGCCTTATTTAGGAAGATTCTCTAATTGCTTCACCTGAAATAAACTTATTATTACCTCGGGTCCCTATATTCCCTTTGTTGAACTCATCAAAGCCCTCAAATTACCGTCAATGCTGCTAGTGGTTCCTTTGCTATTGATGGTGGTGGATTTGTACTCGGATTTCCCCCTAGTATAGGAATTTGCATATTATAGTCACCACCTTTACCTTAACAGTTTATTCGCTTACTGGAATGCTGCAAACAAACAAGCTATTTGGCGCGAATGAGCAGGTTGTTCATGAAAATCCGCCATCCACCATGAATGTCATTTCCCTAGAGGTGGGTGGAGAGTTGTTTGATACACTAAGTAGTTGGGTCGAGCTGAAAATGCAAATATAATTTTTTTGTTTCTTTATATATATATATATATATATTTAATTATTTTATTAGATTAATTATATAGATTTTTTGGTTTATTTTTATTATTTTACTATATAAATTATGTTAATTGGTTATATATGTGAGTAAAGGTAGGTTTAGGATAGCGAGTAAGTAGGAGGTAGGTTTGCTTGGATGTATGGCTTGGATGGTTAGTGAGCTAGCGAGAGAAGTGATAGGGGATATAACCCCAACACCTAGCTTAGGGGGTAGGACTTATTACCCCACCCAATAGAAGTAGGGGATATTGCTTATAACCTCGTAGCTTAAGGGATAGGAATTGTCTGCCCAGAAAAGTATGAGTAAGCACTAGGGCATATAAGCACATAAATGACCTTTTCAAACTACTTCAGAGGGACATAATAATTATCATATAAGTTTTTTAGTTTTATAAATGGAGTAGTTTACGGAGTTGACGATTTGGATCGAAATTCGGTTGTCGTTGCCACTTCTCTTCCAAATCATCGACTCCGATTTGTACCAAAATTCGATCAATACTCTTCAGGAGGATGACCGAAGACAACCACAGATGAGGGCCCTACACCCCCTCAAGAACCAGTCATTGGAATGCACCTCCTACACATAGACTTACCAAATGCATCCAATGCATGTCCAAAAAAACACATCAACTTCGGATCTATGGGCTGAAGGTATGGTTCGACCCCTGCTCTACAATGACATCTGCAACAAGTAAACCTTCTTGCAAAGTTTAATCACTTCTTCTAATGTTTGCTTCAGTTTTCCTTTGGAGCATGTGAGGAATGTCGATGTGCAAAAACCAGTGACCTTTGCAAATAGTGGCATTGCATGAGGGTCCTCATGCTTTTCCCAGGCTGAAAGCTCAAAATGCATATGATTATGAGAGCATAGGATGGAGATGGTGATAATTGCGAATGTAAAATGGAAGTAGTAACTCTGGTAGCATTGAAACATGTAAAAAGCGATAACAATGTCTAGTTATTGATTGGAGTGATGAACACGATCGAAGTGGATAGAACCTTACCTTTGAAGCACTTTGACTAGTCACTGCAAGATCCTGAACTGGCCTATATTCTGCAAAAATAGGGTATCGAGTGCAAAAACAGGGGAGCAAGGGTCGAACGATACCTTTAGCCCACAGATCCAAAGTTGACGTGTTTTTTTTTCCATGAAATATTGGATGCATTTGGTAAGTCTACATGGAGGAGGTGCATTCAAATGACCAATTCTCGAGGGGATGTAGGGCTAAGATGCTTATAGCTAGGTGTCGATATGGTACTGCTTCTAGTTCCTAATTCATAATTGATGACGTAGGAACCTAATATTCCTTTGGAATGCGCTTAACCAGGTTTGCTAATTCAATGGTGTAGCAGGGATAAAGATGGTCAAGAGAAAATTTGTGCAAATGCTTTGTTGGATCTTTGAATATCGAGGTGCATGACACCAATTTTACTAATATTAGGTAGACAATTTATAAAATTTACACTTCATTGTCAAATTTGCAATTTTCCATGACACAATTAAAAATGACTAACATAAATGACTAATTCATATTCTTCTAGCTAGTCATTTTTTATGTCATGACTAAATTAGTCGTTTATGTTAGTCATTTTTAACTCTGTCACTTATTATCTAGTCATATTCGTTAACTGGTGTCTAAATTAGTCGTTAATTTTAGTCGTTTATAGTTGGGTCAATTAAAATTGCTCATATTTAGTAGTAAATCACTTGAAAAACCTATGGTGACTAGAATTTTTAGTCACCTAGTAGCTAATTCCTCATTTTGTACTAGTGGTAACTGGTCATGGATCTCATTTCCATAGTCATATGATGACTGAGCTGAGTACCAAGTTGGGTTTTCGTCATGAAAACTTGACCCCTACTACCCACAAGGTAATTCACAAGTCGAAAACATTAACAAGGTTTTGAAAACTATGCTTCATAGGATGGTTGGAGATCATAAATCCAATTGCCACTTAAATCTCTTCTCTACACTATGGGATTATAAAAATTAGTCAAAACAATAACTGGTTTCATGGATTTTGTATTAGTCTATGGACTAGAAGCTGTCGTACCTATTAAGTGTGAAACTCCATCACTCAAGCTTGCAATTGATATTCTTCCCAACACTTCTACAGAGGAAGAACATTTCCTTTATCTCTTGAACCTTGATGAGACTCGGAGAGATGTCACATTGGCTAATGAGTCACATAAAAAATGAGTCAAGGATTAGTATGATAAATCAACTCTACCTTGTTTTTCTAATGAAGGAGATCTAGTTCCGAACTACAGTCATAAACATGACAAACTTGGAAAAGGGAAGCTTGAATCTATGTGGTACGGTCCCTACATCGTGAGTAAAATATTAGAGAGAGGGGATTATGAGCTTGTTTATTATGATGGGACACATTTCAGGAAACCTTGCAATGGGTTGTACCTAAACAGGTACTATTTTTTAGTTATCTTTTCCATTAGTACCTTGTATATATGTACATTGTTTGGATTTTAGTGTGGTTTTTGTTATTTAATATGGTACTATTAATTCCATGTTTTGATTCTATAGATCAAATGGATTTCTATGGTTTTGCTGATGGTGCTTTCTGTCACACTCTGAACCTTGCTTCAGCCATCTGGGTGTTTTATTCCCAAGCTCATGAACTAGTTAGTTCAGGTGCAGTTTGTATAGTTACAACCACCAATAACATTTTTGAGTACCATGTGGTGGTAGGTTTACTAACCGAAGCTACATCTTGAGACATGATCATTTGGTAGTCTTCATGGACTCACAGCTAGTGGTTTCTCATTTAAACCACGTCTATGCCACCTGAAACCCGGTACTTCTTCGTCTCTTTCAAAGAGTGCATTTATTGGAAATGTCATTTGAAACTATTACTTATCAGCATCTTCCGAGATCTTGTAACACGGTTGCAGATTCATGATCCAATTACATGTTGGACTAGTACATTGCACATTCATAATTTTTAGAAGTAAAAAACATGGTTCATTTGTAAATAAATGTAAACAGTAAGAAGACATACAACTCATATAAAATAACATTCCATGATTAAAATAGATAGGCCACTAATAAATTCTTTATATATATATATATATATATATATATATATATATATATATATATCATCAAAAGTTTGTTTTTACAAAAAATGGCCTCAAGACATCGACTAAAGCACACTGGATTTCAAGTATAAAAAATATCAAAAATACTAAATTTGGATAGCTTTCAGTGTCTACATTATGTAAGATGTAATGGTGCTCGTGATAGCACATGATGACACTCTCCACTCTACGTAGAAACTATCCAAATCATCTTGACACCCCCATAGTATGTCTCTGGTAGCTCATTGGGAGGTCATTTACAGTAATATCTAGGATTTCCAAATTCAACTAAACGAGGTTCTCCTCAAGCTCAGTCAAATCATCGTCTCCTTTGTGAACAAAGAGGGATCCTGCTCTCCTGTCAATGGGAGATGAACCCCCAAGTCATGCATGTCCCACATCTGCATGAGAAGAGTAGGTCTTGTTAACATAAAAATCATAAAAATTGAAAAAACATTAAAATATAAAAACATTGAATTCTTAGTATCACTAACCTATATCTCCCTAGTGGACACCTACTGGCAAGGGTAGATCAAGATATCCTCAAAAATATGTGCCTACATACACATAGTCCTCAATCATGTGTATTTTATCGTCCAACCATGTCCAACCATATGAAGAATGCAGTCCTGTACTTCATCATGGGAACCCCCACCACCATGATAGGCCATGATCTCTACCTACTACAGCATAAAAGGGTCACATGCCCTCAACTCAGTAAAGGCCACTTGTGGCCTTAGATGGGGAACCCTCTCAAAGAAAAAGGATAAGTAGACAGTTCCATAGCCAAATGGCTTCAACTCTAATCGCCGACATTTAGTCAGTTGTTCCTTTAGTGTAACTAGTAATGCCTCTTCCCAATTGAATATTGTGGGTTCCATGGCCTCTATAGCATAAAGCATGTGTGCACATGAATCCTGGTGAGCCCCTTGGCTCCCTAAAATGCGCTGCATGGTAAAAATCACTGTGCGTAAAGGAATATCTCTAACAACCTTAATGGGAATTTTCTTCCCACACATATGAGTACCTAGGAAGTAGTGGTAGTCAATAAGGCCATGTGTTGTGATCTCTCCTCCACAAGGAACTGTCAATGATATGGGTGCTCCTTGCCACAATAACCCAGTAAGGAAGTATATTTATTCTACTTCCAATGTCAAAACATGAGCCCCAGCCTCGAAGTATTATTGTTCAGGGTTCCGTGAGCTGACAATATACTCCAACAATTTCACTTGAGATCTCATACTGGGTACGTTAAATAAATTCCAAATGCCACACCCACACAAAGCAGATATACTGCCAACGTCATTACAGGCTCGTATATCATCATCCTCATGTTCTCTTTCTTTCCAAATGACCATTATACCTGAATAATTCCTGCTAAAAGTTCAAAAAGGAGATTTAGAACATAGAATCAATTATTCAAAACATTAAAAAAAATTCTTTTGGCTCATGTTTCACCACGTTATAGGGCATTTGCGGCATCGCCTATCTTCCTTTAAGACAGAGTGGTGAAACCATAGTTTTTTGCAGCAAAATGTGCAGTGCCACATGGGTAATGTCATCCCTAAATGGGACAAGTGTGTTACCCTATGGGAACATTTTATCCTTAGATAATTTCTCCAAAAACCCTAAAATTGAAATGAAATGAAAAATGGATCTGTGAAAATATTGGAAATGGTATGAGGACTTACCTACAACTGATGAAATCTCAAGCTGAAATATGCACACAAAAGGCCCTAATTTTCTCTTCAAAATGGTAAAAATTAAAATGTCATATGTTTTTACTATTTACTAGTTTATATGAAAAAAAAATTGGTTTTATTTATTTATTTTTATTATTTTATTAAATATTTACCCACAAATAGCCTATAAGGCCTAGTTTTTAATAGTTTTGGAGTCTAATAGTCTTTTTAATTCTTGCAGGGCATGGAGAAACTGGATTTTTTGTTATGAATGAGTTTGTTTTTGAATTTTTTCGTCCTCACACAAAACAGAAAAAGTTGTGGAGTGTTATTCTTGAAATCTTAGTCATGCTTGTTAAACCTAACACTAAATTTCTAAGTCATGTTTACTTCTTTTTCAGGCTCGTTAAACTCTTTTTCGTGAAAAGAAACCCTTATGGAGTCTTCTTTAATATCTTTTTGGACTCCTAAAATGTGAAAAGAACGTCGAGTGAACTTGTCTTCTTTAAGCTCATAAGAGTACTTGAAGAGTCATCTTTCTGATGATAGTTTACCCCTTTCAGTTTGGATTGACTAAATTATGAAAAAGGAATACTCTATTCATTGAGTAGAAGAGTTGTCTAAGGTATTATTTTATACTTTTTCAGACCTCGAAGACTAAATCATACAAAAAATGACCTTTTGGATTCTTCTTATGTTTTGTTCAGACTCTCTAAACATGAACGATACCGAGTTTACTTTCAATGGACTTGTTATACTAAACAATGAGAGACCCACTTTTGGTAATGAACCCCTCCTTTCTAAGGTTCGTAAAACGTGTGAGAATGGACTTATCCTATAATAATATACAATGAGTGTTTTTTACTGTCTTTGAACTCGTTAAAATGAAAAAAGGCACTCATGAATCATGATGGGGAAATTAAGAGAAGGGAACCACATTTCATTTGTAATAATGGAATTTTATAGTCACCTGTGAACATGGAACTTGTATGCATTTCTTTCAGTTAATTGGGTATTAATATTGCTTCCAAATTGATCCACTTTCATGAGTCATGAAACTCCTTTGATTCTTTCAAACAATGCATCGTTCTTCATTGCATTATGTCTTGGTATTTGACTGGTCAAGTCAATGATTCCAAGTCTTTAGTCATGCCTCCTAATGTTCAAAGGGAAGTCATGTTGAGATTTCTTATCTGTATTCAAAAATTTGTGTCATATATTGTTGAGTCAGTCTTATGGTTATATCATGCTCAAATTCTAGAACTTTGTTTCGATTTTCATGTTGTCGATGTGAAATTCATCATGGCCCTCCTTTGACAACACTTTTCCTATCAACTCTGGCTCATAATCCAGGAATCATTCTTAGAAAAAAATAGTACCTTGAGATCTGTATGCATCAATGACAGATCCTCTCTCTTTCGACATAGGTTTACATCATTGACCTTTGATCAAAATATTTGACCGAGTGTTCGACATCATACTATCTATTCACATTCGAAATATTGTACTAGAGTACCTTAGGAATCATTGACATCAATGGCGATCTCCCTCACACTTTTTCACGGGTCTCATCATTGACTGATAATCAAGTGGTTTCTACCATGTTTGATGTCAAGACATTGTAATCACATGGATAGAATCATATGTTTTCGAAGATGAGATCAATACCCTGGGTATTTGTTAAGCACTCATTGCTTTCCCTAGGTTGCGATGGAATATTTGTATGATTCTTAGTATGGATACACATTTGTATGGTGGTGGTTGTGCTCAAATTTTCCTCTAATGAAATAGATCTACATTGTGTGTCTGGTAGCTATGTCCAAGTTTTAGTCTTCTTCACATGGATCAACGTTGTATTCTAGTATCCATGATGTTTGTACCTTACATGGATCTGCTTTGTATTGGTCTGTAGCCATGATGAGAGTCATATAGATCTGAATCAAAGTGTTGATGTACTGCAGAATGAGCTATTTTTTTGGAGATATTCAATTATTGAAGTCTTTCCTTGAAATGATAACTTGTTCTAAAAAATCCCTCACCTATCCTATCCATTTAGCCTCATCCTTTGGGGGAAATTTTGTTATACATATTTCTTGTCATCATCCTGTACTGAGAACAAAACATAAGAACTTTTATTCATTCCCCAAGTTATGAAGTGAGTTTTTATTTGGATAAGTGGTTTAAATATTTGGTCCATCATCACACTTTCCTTGAGGAAAAAGTGCATTACCCAAGTCAGTAACACTTGTTTTCCATGCACAAAAAGTGATGCCACCACCACTTACCTTTGTTCAATGAGAAGTACCCTATTGGTAACATTTTGTAATAGTTGACAAAGAGTGGTGCTCAAGTTTTAAAGCTAAAAGGATAAGTTTCATGAAGCTTCTTGAACCTCAGCTTCGTGGAAATCTAATCCCTAGACTCTTGGACCACCTAGACTCAATATACCTCCTTATAGGATATCCCTTCCACCTCATCCACCATTATCTCAACCATTCCTATCCTTCCATGGCTCTAAATATTATCTCATCCCCCATGGGTAAAGGGAGGAATATTACGCTACAATACCAAATTCTAGCCAAATCTAGCCAAGGAGAGTAAGGCATTAGGTGAACACATTGAATATTTGAAATAAAGATCTAGCTTGAGAGGAGATCTCTCAGAACTAAGCCTCT
The DNA here is from genome assembly GCA_001517045.1 of Pseudotsuga menziesii. Taxonomy (NCBI): domain Eukaryota; kingdom Viridiplantae; phylum Streptophyta; class Pinopsida; order Pinales; family Pinaceae; genus Pseudotsuga; species Pseudotsuga menziesii. The sequence goes on along the minus strand of LPNX010978205.1, from coordinate 266,907 downwards.
TGGCCGTTTTAATCTCTCTCTTATTTTATTAATGCAATGAAATTTCCTTTCCCATAAATCACATTGTGTATGAATCATTGGTTTTATTATCAAATTCCTTAGCCATTGATATAATATAGTAGGTTGTACTTGGTACTTTTGATCTTGTATTCTTTTGTGATGTGCTTTTTGCAAGCAAACTGTGGAGATCTAGTATTCTAAAACGATGGTACATTACATTGTGTGACAGGTAAAGATCCATTCCAAGCATCTACCCATATTAGGGGAAGTGCTTCTCATTGTTGTAACTCATTTGTTTTAGCTGTATGGAATTCAGGCTAGGGAAACAACTTCTATCCACAAAAGGTGAGAATTTACAGCAACAACTAATACACCTACCTGTCTCTCTCTCTCATAACTCCCTAACACCCCATCTTCTCTCTCTCTCTCTCTCTCTCTCTCTCTCTCTCTCTCTCTCTCTCTCACACACACACACACACACACACGCGCGCACACACACACACGCACACACACCCAATCGTACTCCTTCCCCTATGACTAACCCCACCATCCTCCTCCTCTCTCTCTATACCCTTAATAATCCACTCTTTCACTCTCTCACCCATACTCTTCCCCCTACCTCGAACAAACCCTCCTCTCTCTCTCTCTTCCCCCTAATCATTACTTAACTTTTCTCTCGCTATCTCTCTACCCTACTCCTCCACCTCCACCTAACCCTCACCCCTTTCTCTCTCTCCCAACACCCAACACCCAACACCCCCCTTTCTCTCTCTCCCAACACCCAACACCCAACACCCCCCTTTCTCTCTCTCCCAACACCCAACACCCAACAACCCCCTCTCTCTCACACACACTCACTACCCCTAAACCCCCCTTTCTCTCCCTAAAACCATTCATACTCTCCCTACCCATAAACACCCTTTAATCCCCCCTCTCTCTTCTAATCCCCCTCCCCCTAACAATGCCTCCTTTTTTTTCTCTCCTAATCACCACCCCTCTACCAATTACCACCCCCATATCTCTCTCTGTCTCTCTCACCCACCCCTCACACCAAACTCTCTTTCTCTCTCTCCTAACCCTCTTACACCCCTCGTTCTCTATCTCTCTCACACACACTATATCTCTATCACACACTCTCTCTCTCTCCATCACAGACACACACACCTCCCCCTACCACTAATCCCCCTCTTCTCTCCCTCTCTACTCTCTCTCATTCTCTCATTCTCTCATTCCTACTCCTCCCATTACCTTTAACACCTGCTCCTCTTCTTTTTCTCTCCCCTCTTGCTCCTAACTCTTATTAACCCCACCTCTCTCTCCCCCAACCCACGAACACCCTAAAACCCCCCTTTCTATCTCATACTGTCACTACCCATAACCTCCCTCTCTCTCTCTCCCTAAACCCCTCCCACTCTCTCTCCCTAAGCCCCTCCCACTCTCCCTACCCATAACCACCCCTTTCACTCCCCCACCCTCTC
>LPNX010978205.1:209646-261952 GCA_001517045.1 Pseudotsuga menziesii | reverse complement strand
AATACCTTAACACCCCCTCTCTCTTACTCACTCCAATACCCCTAAACCCCTCTGTTTCCCTAAACACCCTCCTACTCTCCCTACTCATATGGCACCACCTCTACCTCTCTCTCTATCTCCCCTCCTACCCCTAATGCCCTTTCTTTCTTTATATCTTACAACCCACCTGCCATTACCACTTACCGTCCCCCCCTCTCTCTCTTTGCCCCAAACCTATAACCCCCTTTCTCTTTAACTTCCTTGATCCTCCCTAAACACCTCCCCACACCCCAATCTCTATCTCTTTGTCTCCCCTAACCCCCCTCCTCCCTCCACTATAATGTTTAACTCTTTCTCTCTAAAACCCCCCTTCATCCCACTAGAATCGCTATCTCTTTCTCTCCCCAAACCCCCATAAGAGGAAATTTCAACTCAAAATGGTCCTCTTAAGGAAAATAATAAAATAATAGTTGAAATAATAAAATAATATTTATTAATTTTGGAGAAAAAAAAGAAAAAAACTACTTTTTTGTTTGTATTTTCGACATATCTCCCTATGTTTTTACTCATATTTCGATCGAGAGAGCTCGTTGGATGCAGAATTAAATTTCACATCCAACGAGTACCCACTCTGCTTACTTTTGATGGACCCCACTTCCCCAATAACAAGAAATACCTGAAAAAACTTGATGACATTTCTTGTTTTTGGTGTAGCGGGGTTTGTCAAAAGTATGCAGAGTGGGTACCCGTTGGATGCAGAATTTAATTTCGCATCCAACGAGCTCTCCCAATCGCAATTTAAGTAAGAACACAGGGAGATATGTTGAAAATACGAACAAAAAAAGTAGTTTTTTTATGATACCTATCCCCAAATTTATATTAAAAAAATGTTTAAGACCTATACGATATTTCAAATTTAAATCAATTTAATTGAATAACACATGATGACATGGAATATAAATTAGGGTTGAAAGGCCCATTTTGAGTTGGAATTTCCTCTAATGCCTGCTCCCCACTATCGCTAATCACCCACACCCCACCTCCACCCCTAATCTCTCTCTCTCTCTCTATCTCTCTCTATCTCATACTCCTCACCATATAACTAACCCCCCTTCTCTCTCTCTCTAACCCTTATTAAACCCCTCTTTCACTCGCTCACTCCCATACACCTCCCTCCACCATTAACCCCCCTTCCTCATATCTATCTCTCTCCTCTGTCTCCCCCGTAGTAACCTTTTCAAACCCGGTCTCTCACTTTCTCTCCTTTACTCCTCCACCTACACCTTACCCCCACCACTGTCTCTCTTCCCCAACCCCCTTACAACCTTTCCTCTCTCACACACACAATCTCATTACCCTAACCCCTTCCCTCTCTCTCACTAACCCCCCTCCTATTCTCCCTACCCATAACCACCCCCTTCACCCCTCTCTCTCTCCTACTCCCCCTACCCTTACCACGCTCTCTCTATATCTCTCCTATTACCCCTACCCCTACCCCTACCCCTACCACCATATACATATTAGACGCTTCTTTGTATTTCTCCACAACATACACATTAAACACACAAGAAAGTTCGAAGTAGCATGAAAAGGCTTGTTCCAAATTACACGCTTAAAGAATAGGGTTTTGAGGATATCAATCACCATTACCCACGTTTCCACCATGTTAGAACCTGTTTTTTTGTTTTCCATATTTTAATACATTTGTTTATGTTTTGAAGCTTGCTTTTATTAATTTATCGTAGAAAATTTTGTTTCTTAGGATAGTTTGTCCTTTTCCTTTAATTTTCATGTTTTTATGATTTCTTAGTTTTATTTTTCAAATTTTGGTTTGATTTATTAGAATTCGTAGTTAGAGGGCTTATAGAAAGCTTATATGGATTAAAAGGTCTTAAAAAATGACATAAAATTTTGATTAAGGTTCTTTAATCAAGGTTAAACCATTATTATGAGTTTTATTTTTGAAAATCATTAAAGCAGACTTTCTTGTAGTGCAAGCCTAGAAAATTGCACACATGCTCTACAAGAAAGTCGCACAGTTAAAAAATAATCATTTTTGGGTCAGATTTTATTGAAATTCTCACATATGAGATGTCATTCATACTGGTTGATGGATTTGATATGTGTTTCCTCTAGAATGATCATTGTGACAGGTGTGAATAGGTCAAACAAATCATCATGAGGGTGAGTCACAGTGGTTTGTTGTAGAAGTGATGGAATAATGATGGTTGAACATAATGAGACAAATGCGACTTGAATATCATATTACCTGAAATGCACGTAGAGCAAATGAAGGTCGTGGCAAAGAATCAGTAGTCTCTAATCAAAATTTTGAAACATGGCGAAAAACTAGGGCTTTGAGGAGCAGTTGTTTTGAGTTATCGAAGTGGTTAGAGAAGATTAAGGAATGCAATTGGACACCTGACAATCAAGAAAACATGATTCCAGCACCTGGATTCACCACTTTGACAGGTAGGTCGTGAATCATTACCAATGTTCATAAATTTGGGTTTTTTCTAAGTAGAGGACTAATGACAAAATTGATTGAAGATTATTACTTTATAAACCTAATTCATACTAAATGAAGAATTCTAAAGCAATGGAATTAAATTATGTATCAGTTTAAACGAGAGAGTTCAGTTTAGGGTTTTAGGTTTCCCCATACAACATTGTCAATCAGATTGTCAAGACTTGAATAAATTCAGGGTTTATTTTATTGACATAAGCTATTTGACAATTGTTCAAAATGAAAATAAGTGGTAATACTAATAGAGCAGAACCTTCAGACATGAGCTGGGTTCAAAATTTTCCAGATTGTGCAAAACTGTTTTCAGAAGCAGGGTGGGTAGTGTTTTTTGAAAGAATTGAAGGTTATCACTCAAAATTCTCTTATAAATTTGCTCAATGTTTGGATAAGGATACGGTGTCTTTTGATACTTTGAATTTTAAGCTGACCAGGGAATTGTTATCAGAAACTACAAGGGTTTTAGATGAGGGTGAATATTTGTTTAAAAAGTGTCTTTCACTTTTGATGCTCAGAGATATCTACTTCCAGATGTAGTAGCAGATTGGGGAAAGGGAGTACCTATTCAAAATTTCAAACCAGAATGGGTAGAGCCTATCAAAATATTACAAATCTATATCACCTATGAAGGGAGATTTGCTTTTGTTTTTAAATATCATTTTAGATTCCTTCAACATCTCAGTCATGAATCCAAAATGAATCTCCCATTCTTCTTCTTGAAAAGTTTACAGAAGATGTCTAGCAGGGTGAAAGAACATCAGTATCACACCAAACAATCAATATTTCATCATGGGCTTATAAAACTAATCATAAGCACCGTACTTCAGAAAAGAGAGAAGACATGGGAATATTTCCTATTTTGATCTTGTTTCCAAACAGAGAAGGAAGAGCAGTCTCAGAAGAGACAGATAGATTTGATCAAGAAACTTTAAAAGAAATTCACAGTCAATAATGAAGAAGGTGGTGAACGAGTAAAATATTTGAACCAACAAGATGAAAACATTGAAATTGAACAACAAATTAATGTTGAGGAAAACAAAATTTCAAATTCAGAAGTGAAGGAAATTGATCCTGTAGAAGATGTTTCTCCTGAAGAACTGAACCAAATTGTAAATGAAGATGTGAAGGAACATAAGAAGATTCCTATTACAATACTCTCTGAAGAAGAGGAAAGATCTTTATCTGATGAATCTAGGGTTCATACCACTGAGAAATCTAGGGTTCATTCTAAACAGCATATACATACCCATTCTGAATAAGAGACAGTGTCACGAAGGAAGAAAATGAAAGTTGTTGAACTAGCTTCAATTACACATCAGGGGAAAGTTTTGAAAATGTTAGGAGAGGTTGGAGCAATTTGGAGGCCCAAGACAAGGCCAAAGAAAAAACTCAGGTTAAATATGAAGAAGCTGTTAAACCCTAAACTGGCTGAAAAGAAGATTATAGTAATTGAAGATTCATCATCTCAAGAGAAACTAGAAGACAATGAAGATGAAAACAAAAATGTTATGAAGGGTAAAAAACAAATAGTTTCAGAAGATAAACCAGTTTTTACTGGTACTAAGATCTCAGAAATATTCATGGAGGTTCAAGAGAAGATGATTATAGAACAACATCAAAATGTTTTAAAGAGATATTGTATAGAGAAAGGAGAGGTGGCTGAGAAATCAGTTAAGTGCAGTATTGAAACTGAACAGTATTCAGAAATTCCAATGACCTTGACAGAGCATATGGAAGAAGATGAAGAAATTTTTAGAAAGCTAAAAATCCCTTGGATACCTGAAGGAATCCAGCTAGTGTTAGAAGGAAAATATTTTGATTCTGAAAATGAAAATTTGCAAAGGATTATCAAACAATACAAGCATCAAATTGAGTACCTGCATGAAAGAAATGAAGGATTAGTGACTGCAAATGAAAGACTGAGAGAAGACCTAGAAGAAGTAAATAGTCACTATTAGTAATTGATTTCGGTTTCTAAAGAAGCTTTAAAAATAAAAAGACATACAGAGAACCAATTTACAAAGCTAAAGCAAACTATTCAAGAGCTGACACAGCAGAATGAAGAGTTGACAAGAAGAGTTGAAGATTTGGAAGCAGATCACTAGAATGCCAGAAGGAAAGCCCAGGCTTTAGAGGGAATTTCTCTTTTAGTAGAGGCAGCAAAAGACTTGTAAAGTACTTTAAGAAGAGTAGTTATTAGTTAGTTTGAAAATGTTATTTCATTTTTGTATAATGATAGTTTATATTGAACAATTCGATAGATGACCTAAAAAGTAGTTTTGGATCAGTTATGTAACTGTTTTTGAAGGAACAAGATAAATGTAAGTATGGAAAAGGACCAAGGGTTTGATTTTTGTTGCAAGGGGAGGCTATCAGGCTATGGTTTATGAGCTAAGTGTAAAAACTCTTATGTGTTTTTTATGACTAAATTATGAAATATATGCAATTATAATCCCTTTTTTAGACTATTGACTGGTTTCATTTCTGATTTGTGTTAATCACTCAGTTGGTATACTCATTTCTTGTCTAAGGTTTTTATGCATGAAATTCTTGTTAACTGTGGGTGGAACTCATTACTATGATTATTGTGTTTGGATTATATTTTATATGTTATGCATCTCAGTCCTTTAAATGCTAATAATTTAGTGTTATGAATTTTTTGCCCTCTTGTCTACAAACTGCACAACCAAAACCCTGAAAAACCCATTTTACTTAACTTGTTTATTGACATTGTGTTGGCTTGTTCTGTCGTAGTCTGAGAACAATTTCTGGCACAAACATCTTTGGCACTGTTGCTGAGGATGAAGTGGAAAACTATTTTCCTTGGGATACTTATCATTTCACTGGTTTTGAGAGGTGAACTTAAACCAACAAATTTTAAAGACTACTTTTCACCAGTATTTCATAGTGGCTACTAAGGGAGTTGGAACAAGAAATAGACCTAGTTCACCTTTAAAGTTGGGTGTCTCAGATACAGAACAGATATTGAAAATATCTAGGAAAATCAGAAGGTCTCAGTCATCACCAGCCCTATGTAACCCTGATCAACTAGTCATATCATCACCTTTTTCTGTTTTGAAGGGAGAAAAACAAGATTCATCTTGGTTGAAGCCTACAATACCTGTTGGTAGTTTTCAAGTTTTTACTGATCCTCAATATTTCAAAAAGGCAAAGACTATATCTCCTGGAAAATTCCCTTTATTTCACCTCAAAGTTGGTAAAAATTCGTTTCAGTCAAGTTCTAGTCAAGTCTTTCCATCACCTAAACCAGTCAACTTAAAGATGGCAGCCTGAAATCAGCCATTAGACATGATGGATCGAATGGTGGCAGTAAGGTATGCACCTTTAGTTTTGCCCCAGCCTTTGAATGCACTTCCTGGGAGTGATTACCAAAAATACTTTCGTAGGTTTAATGGATAGGGTGAAACCATAGTTGAGGAGCATTGTGATGCATTTCTCAGTTATGCTGATAATCAGAATATTGAGGCAAAGGATGTGTGTATGAGGATGTTCGTACAGAGTCTTAATGGAGAGGTCAGAAAATGGTTTAGAGAGTTACCTACAAATTCTATTACTATAATATAAGAGCTTCAGGATGTTTTCATGAGACAGTGCGGTGATACCAAGGATCACAGTTATTACATTACTGAGTTTGGAGCCCTTAGAAGAAAGAAGGATGAAACCATAGCTGATTTTTCAAAGAGATTCAATAAAATGTATGGAAGAATCCCTATAGAGATTAAACCTTCAGAAACTTCTGCAAAACTCACTTATGCCAATGCTTTTGATCATGAATTTTCCTTGCTTTTGAGAGAAAGAAGACCTGTTACTTTACTAAACATGCAGGAGACAGCATTAGAAGTGGAGTCTAATACGTTAGATTCAAATAGACTGAAGGGAAATACAACTCAACAGATATATGATAGGAAGGGTAAGAAAGAGGCATCTCCGGGGGTTTCAACATCCCACTCCGCAGAAGGTAAAATTGATGAGATGGCCAAGATAGTAAAGATTCTAACAACAAAATTAAACAAGTTGGAATTAGACAAAAATTCAATTAAACATGTTCAAGAGAGAGACAAAAACCCTAATAATCCAAATAAATTCAGAAGACAGTTTGTACCTCATTTCATTCCCAGAGAGAGAAGAAACAATGATATACAACGAGAAAGGAGAGAAACTGAGGATAAAAAAGTGCCACCACCACTTTAGAATAATGTAGTTGATGAAGAAGAAATTGAAGAGGAATTGTTCTTTGAGGATCCAGATCAGGATATGAATTATTTTGGAGAACAATTGACTGAATGTTTTGTGACTGAAGAAGATTTTTTTAACTCAGAATATTATGATGCATATGTGTTTGAAATAGAAAATAATTTGAATCTTGAAGTGACTGCTGTAACTACTGGTACATATTAGACTGAGCCAAAGAAAACTTTAAATTTAAGATCAAGTCCAAAGCAAGTAGTTCAGAATCCTAAGAAAAAGGTAGTTTTGCCTCCTAAACAACAGTTTGATCCAATGTTAGAGAAAAAACAAAATTAGGATAAACAAAAGAAGAATGTTGAAGTTGAAGAGGTGATTAAAAGTATGCAGAATTTTAACCTTGAAAATGAATTAGGCAAAATCAAGATCCCTATGCCTTTCACTAAGTTGATGAAGAATCCTTCTTATAAAAATTCAGTTCTGAAAATGACTGGTTCAGCAAAGAGTCAAACTCCTTCTGACACAGTGAATTTACAAGAGGAAAGTCCTAAAATCTTTATTGGGTCAGCTTTGGCAGAAAAAACTGAAAATGAGGCAAGTGCATCACTTCGTTTTTACATCACAATAACTATTCAAGAGTAGATGATACATAATCACCTGTTGGATTCAGGGGCATCTCATAACCTAATGCCAAAAGCTGTCATGGAGGATTTAGGTTTGAGCATAACAAAACCTTATCATGACTTATATGCTTTTGATTCACGAGCTGTAAAATGTTTCGGAGTGATAAAAGATATGGTGGTTAGTTTAGCTCAGCTACCAATGAAAAGTGTGATTATGGATGTGGTAATAGAAGACATTACACCTAAGTTTGGATTGCTCCTCTCTAGATATTAGGCCAAGAAGGTTGGTGGAACTCTACAGATGGACTTAACATATGCCACCATTCCTGTATTTGGAGGAGAAAACAGAAGGTTATATAGAGAGTTACAATTTGCGTATATTGTGACTGATGATAAGAACCCTACAAATCATCCCTTGTATGTTGTTAACAAGGATTTGGGTACTTGTACATTGCATTTTAGTGATGACAATGATACTGCTGGTTTATTACAGGTTGAAAAAGAAAAGGCAGTCAAATACACTAGGGAACAAGAGGATGAACTTTGGTGAATGTATTTTGATGGATCTTCATGTAAGGAGGGTGTTGGAGTAGGGGTTCTTCTAATATATCCTGGTGGTGAGGCAGTAAGGTTAATGTATAAATTGGAATTTATTACCACCAATAATACTACAGAATATGAAGCTTTGTTGTTAGGTTTGAAAGCTACAAAAAATTTAGGCATTCAACAGATTTCTGTGTATGGCGACTCCGAGTTGGTTGTTCAGCAAGTGAGGAAAAACTGTCAAGTAAAACAAGATTTGCTGAGAGTGTACCGTAAGGAAGTATGGGATATGATAGAAAATTACTTTGTGGCTTTTAATATCACTTATATTCCTAGGGATCATAACCAACTGTTGATTCTCTTGCCCTAGTAGCCACACATTTCAGGATTCCTAAAACAACACAGTTGAAGTATCCTATTGAGGTTAGGTATAGACCTTCTATGCCCGATAATGTAAAGAAATGGAAAGTTTTTGAATATGATATTGACATAAAAAGGTTCTTAGAGCTGACAGGTGAGTTTTCCAATTCCTTATCTGATCAAGAACAAGATGATGAGGTTGAAAAGTTTGAAGGTATTGCAAAAAATGAAATTGCGCATCACAAGATTATTGAACTTAAAAGTAATTTCATTCCTAATGGTTTGGTTCCTTTAGAGAGGATATTTTCAAAGGATAATACACCTTTAAAACCTATTGTACGGTCTTCAGAAGAAAATGTAGTGGACTGTAATATTGGCACTTCTGAACATCCTAGAATGGTGAAGATTTCAAAAGCACTCACAACAGAGCATAGAAATAAGTACATCAAGTTGTTAAAAGAGTATGTTGATGTTTTTTCTTGGTCATATGAAGATTTGAAGACATATGATACTGGAATTATACATCATAAAGTGCCTTTAAAACCAAATGTTAAACCTTTCAGACAGAAATTGAGGATAAATCCAGCCTAGTTTCCTATTATAGAAAAAGAGGTGAAAAAGTTATTAGATGCTAAGATTATTGTTCCCCTCAGGTATTCTTCATGGGTAGCCAATTTAGTTCTTGTCAGGAAAAAGAATGGTGAAATTAGACTCTGTGTTGATTTTTGAAATCTGAATAGGTCTTCATTGAAGGATAATTACCCTTTTCCTAAAATAGAACAAATATTGCAGAAGGTAGTTGGTGCACAAATAATTTCTATGGTTGATGGTTTTTCAGGATATAATCAAATTGCCATGCACCCCGATGACAGAGAAAAGATAGCTTTTACTACACCTTGGAGTACTTTCATGTATGACAAAATACCTCTTGGATTAATGAATGCTGGAGCTACTTTTCAAAGAGCTATGGACATAGCCTTTGTCAGGGAAAGAGATAAGTTTGTAGTGATTTACTTAGATGATATTAAATTCTTTTCACAATCAAAAAATGAGCATCTAAAACACTTAAAACAAAATTTTCTGAAATGCAGAAAATATGGTGGTTTATCTCTCAATCCAAAGAAATCACATTTTGTTGTTCAAGAAGGGAAGTTATTGGGTCATTTAATTTCAGCTGATGGCATAAAGATTGATCTAGAAGGGGTGAAAGCAATACTGAAAACAATTTTACCAAGAAGAAAGAAGGATGTACAATCTTTTATTGGTAAAATCAATTTTCTGCGTTGGTTCATACCAAATTTTGTTGAAACCATCAAACATATTACAGCTATGTTGAAGAAATATCAGGAGGTCAAGTGGACTGTAGAAACAAAAAATGCATTTGAAAATATTAAGATGGATCTTACGGAAGATCCAGTATTAGTAAGCCCTGATTTTACAAAGGAATTTGTAACTTTCTCTTTTGCATCTAAAGATACACTAGCTGTTGTTTTATTACAGAAGAATAAGGATGGTCTTGAACAATCTATTGCATTTTTTAGCAAGACTCTCAAAGACTCAGAGCTAAAATACAACACTTTAGAGAAGCAGGCTTACTCATTGGTAAAAGCATTGAAGTTTTTCAGAATTTATGTTTTACATTCCAAGGTTATTGCTTATGTTCCTAATGCTTCCATTAAGGATGTTTTGACTCAACCTGACAATGAGGGAAAAAGAGGGAAGTGGATTGCAAAAATAATTGAATATGATGTAGATATTAGACCTACAAAGCTAGTAAAGGGACAAGGTTTAGCTAAATTGCTAGTTGATTCAAATTGCCAAGCTTTAGGTCTACATCTCATGGTAGAACAGCTAGCACAGGAAGAAATTCAAGCAAAGCTAGAGAAAGAAAAGATTATGGACCACTATGCAGAATCCACATGGTATGCAGATATTGTACACTTTATTTTGTATTTGCAATATCCAGAACATTTAGACAAGAAATTTGCTAGGTCATTAAAGTTGAAAACTACTAAATATTGTTTGATAGAACATCAGCTATTTTGAAAATATCCAGGAGGTATTTTACTTAGATGTTTGGATAAACCAGAATTTCGAGAAGTAATATCTGAATCACATGAAGGTTCTTGTGGGGGACATAAGTTTTGGAAGGAAACAACATATAAAGTTTTAAGAGCTGGATACTATTGGCCCTCTTTATTTTTTGATGTATATCAGCAGGTAAGAGCATGTATCCCTTGTCAAAAGTTTGTTGGTAAGAAAAATTTGTTTCCATTACCATTAGAGTCAATTGCAGTTAATGTCCCTTTTCAACAATGGGGCTTGGATTTCATAGGAGAGATAAATCCATCTTCTTCAGGGAAGCATAAGTGGATTTTCAGTGCTACAGATTTCTTTACTAAATGGGTAGAATCTATTCCCACAAGAAATGCAACAGACAAGGTGATCATAGATTTTATTGAAGAAAATATTCATAGTAGACTTGGATGTCCTCAAAAATTATTGACTAATAATGCTAAAGCTTTTAAATCTAAGGCTATGGGGGCATTTTGTGAAAAGAATGGGATCATGTTGAAACACTCAACACCTTATTATCCTCAAGGAAAAAGGTTAGCTGATTCATCTAATAGGAATATTATTCAAAGTATCAGGAAGTTATTGAAGAAGAATAAACGATCATGGGATTCAATGTTAAAATATGCATTATGGGCAGAGAGAATAAAAGTTAAAAAAGCAATTGGAACTTCTCCTTTCCAATTAGTATATGGTACTGATGCATTTTTTCCTGTCCAATTGGGTATCCCAGTAATGAAATTTTTTCAAGATTGTCAGGAAGAACCTAGTGATATGTAAAGAATAATTTATGCACTTATAGAGTTACGGAAAAAATGGGAAACAGTGGAAGAAAAGGCTCAGCTGTACAAGTCAAAGATCAAAGAAAGATTTGATAGAAAGATCAAAGAGAACACTTTTTCAGTGAGAAATATGCTTTTGAGATGGGATGCAAGGAAGGAGCATAAAGGAAAGCATGGCAAGTTTGATAACCTTTGGTTTGGTCCTTTCATAGTATCGAAGATTCTAGAAAACAATACTTTTGTACTACAGAATTTGGATGGTGAGAAATTGTCTAATCCAGTCAATGGATGATTCCTCAAGCATTTTTATAGTTTTTGAGATGGATACTGGACTTTCATTGTATATACCGGTGTGATAAAAAAAATAAGGACTCCATGACCCAATGGAAATTTTGCAGACTAGTAGGCAGCAGCATAGAAGCCACTGGTCTACAGGTTCTTAAAGCCTCACAGGGAGGACTTCATCTCGCAACAGGAGCCAGATGTTAGAGCCTGTTTTTTTGTTTTCCATCTTTTAATACATTTTTTTATGTTTTGAAGCTTGGTTTTGTTAATTTCTCCTAGAAAATTTTGTTTATTAGGATAGTTTGTCATTTTCCTTTAATTTTCATGTTTTTATGATTTCTTAGTTTTATTTTTCAAATTTTGGTTTGATTTATTAGAATTCGTAGTTAGAGGGCTTATAGAATGTTTATATGGATTAAAAGGTCTTAAAAAATGACATAATTTTTTTATTAAGGTTCTTTCATCAAGGTTAAACCATTATTATGAGTTTTATTTTTGAAAATCATTAAAGCAGACTTTCTTGTAGCGCAAGCCTAGAAAAATTGCATACATGCACTACAAGAAAGTCGTGCAGTTCAAAAATAATCATTTTTGGGTCATATTTTGTTGAAATTATCACACATGAGATGTCATTCATACTGGTTGATGGATTTGATACATGTTTCCTCTAGAATAATCATTGTGATAGGTGTTAATATGTCAAGCAAATCATCATGAGGGAGAGTAGCGGTGGTTTGTTGCAGAAGTGATGGAATAATGATGGTTGAACATAATGAGACAAATGCGCCTTGAATATCGTATTCCTTGAAATGCACATAGAGAAGATGAAGGTCGTTGCGAAGAATCAAAAGTCTGTAATCAAAATTTTGAAACAGGGATAAAATCTAGGGCTTTGAGGAGCGATCATTTGGAGTTATCGAAGTGGTCAAAGAAGATTGAGGAATGCAATTGGACACCTGAAAATCAAGAAAACACAATTCTAGCACCTAGATTCACCACTTTGATAGGTAGGTTGCGAATTGTTACCAAAATTCATAAATTTGGGTTTTTTCTAAGCAGAGGACTAATGACAGAATTGATTGAAGATTATTACTTTATAAACCTAATTCATACTAAATGAAGAATTATAAAACAATGGAATTAAAGTATGTATTAGTTTAAACGAGAGAGTTCAGTTTAGAGTTTTAGGTTTCCCCATACAGCATTGTCTATCAGATTGTCAAGACTTGAAGAAATTCAGAGTTTATTTTATGGACAGAAGATATTTGACAATTGTTCAAAATGAAAAGAAGTGGTAAGACTGATAGAGTAGAACCTTCAGACATGAGCTGGGTTCAAACTTCTCCAGATTGTGCAAAACTGTTTTCAGAATTAGGGTGGTTAGTGTTTTTTGAAATAATTGAAGGTTATCGCTCAAAAGTCTCTTATAAATTTGCTCAATGTTTGGATAAGGATATGGTGTATTTTGATACTTTGAAGTTTAAATTGACTAGGGGATTGTTGGCAGAAGCTATAGGGATTTTAGATGAGGGTGAATACTGGTTTAAAAAAGTGCCTTGCACTTTTGATGCTCAGAGATATCTACTTCCAGATGTAGTAGCAGATTAGGGAAAGGGAGTACCTATTCAAAAGTTTAAACCAGAATGGGTAGATCCTATCAAAAACTTACAAAGCTATATCACTTGTGAAGGGATATTTGCGTTCGTTTTTAAATATCATTTTAGATTCCTTCAACATCTCAGTCATGAATCCAAAATGAATCTCCCATTCTTCTTCTTGAAAATTTTACAGAAGATGTCTGGCAGGGTGAAAGAACATCAAGATCACACCAAATAATCAGTATTTCATCACGGGCTTATAAAACTAATCATAAGCACCGTACTTCAGAAAAGAGAGAAAACATGGGAATATTTCCTATTTGGTCTGGTTTCCAAACAAGGAAGGAAGAGCAATCTCAGAAGAGACAGTTAGATAAAGGTCAGAATTTGATCAAGAAACTTAAAAAGAAAGTCGCAGTCAAGAATGAAGAAGGTGGTGAACCAGTAAAATATTCGAACCAAGAAGATGAAAACATTGAAATTGAACAACAAATTAATGTTGAGGAAAACAAAGTTTCAAAGTCAGACGTGAAGGAAATTGAGCATGTACAAGATGTTTCACCTGAAGAACTGAACCAAATTGTAAATGAAGATGTGAAGGAACAAAAGCAAATTCCTATTACAATACTCTCTGAAGAAGAGAAAAGATCTTTATATGATGAAGCTAGGGTTCATACCAATGAAAAATATAGGGTTCATTCTAAATAGGAGATACATACCCATTCTGAAGAAGAGACAGTGTCACGAAGGAAGAAAATGAAAGTTGTTGAACTAGCTTCAATTACACAACAAGGGAAAGTTTTGAAAATGTTAGGAGAGGTTGGAGTAGTTTGGAGGCCCAAGACAAGGTCAAAGAACAAACTCAGGTTAAATATGAAGAAGTTGTTAAACCCAAAACTGGCTAAAAAGAAGATTACAGTAATTGAAGATTCATCATCTCAGGAGAAACTAGAAGACAGTGAAGATGAAAACCAAAATGTTATGAAGGGTAAAAAACAAATAGTTTCAGAAGATAACCATTTTTTAATGATACTAAGATATCATAAATATTCATGGAGGTTTGAGAGAAGATGATTCTAGAACAACATCAAAAATTTTTAAGGAGCTCTTGTATAGAGAAAAGAGAGGTGGCTGAGAAATCAGTTAAGTGCAGTATTGAATCCGAACAGCATTCAGAAATTCCAATGACCTTGATAAAGCATATGGAAGAAGATGAAGAAATTTTTAGAAAGCTAAAAATCCCTTGGATACCTGAAGGAATGCAGCCAGTGTTAGAAGGAAAATCTTTTGATTCTGAAAATGAAAATTTACAAAGGAGTATAAAACAATACAAGCATCAAATTGAGTACCTGCATGAAAGCAATGAAGGATTAGTGACTGCAAATAAAAGACTGAGAGAAGACCTAGAAGAAGTAAATAGTCACTATCAGGAATTGATTTCAGTTTCTAAAGAATCTTTAAAAAGAAAATGACATACAAAGAACCAGTGTACAGAGCTAAAGCAAACTATTCAGGAGTTGACATAGCAAATTGAAGAGTTGACAAGAAGAGTTGAAGATTTGGAAGCAGATCACTAGAAGGCCAGAAGGAAAGCCTGGGCTTTAGAGGGAATTGCTCTTTTAGCATAGGAAACAAAAGAATTGTAAATTACTTTAAGAAGAGAAGTTATTAGTTAGTTTGAAAAAGTTATTTCATTTTTGTATAATGATAGTTTATATTGAACAATTCGATAGATGACCTAAAAAGTAGTTTTGGATTAGTTATGTAACTGTTTTTGAAGGAACAAGATAAATGTAAGTCTAGAAAAGGACCAAAGGTTCGGTTTTTGTTGCAAGGGGAGGTTATCAGGCTGTGGTTTATGAGCTAATTGTAAAAAATCTTATGTGTTTTTTATGACTGAATTATGAATTATATGCAATTATAAGCCCTTTTTTAGACTATTGACTAGTTTCATTTCTGATTTGTGTTAATCACTCAGTTGGTATACTCATTTCTTGTTTAAGGTTTTTAAGCATGAAATGCTTGTTAACTGTGGGTGGAACTTAGTACTGTGATTATTGTGTTTGGATTCTAGTTTATATGTGATGCATCTTGGTCCTTCAAATGATCATAATTTAGAGTTTGATTTGGTCTTATGAATTTTCTACCCTCTTGTCTACAAACTACACAACCAAAACCCTAAAAAACCCATTTTACTTAACTTGTTTATTGATATTGTGTTGGCTTGTTCTTTCATAGTTTGAGAACAATTTCTGGCACAAACACACCACACAAACGTAAAACCAAAGTGGCATTTTAATATTTGTCAATTCTATAATTAACATCAAATAATTATGAACAAGATCTTTACATTTAAAAATTAGTTAATGTTCATGAACGGTGAGGATTCTATATACCACATAAGCAACAAATGAACTCATAAAATTAATGTTTTTCATATCAGATACTTGGGCATGATTTAGATAATTGCACTGAGATCATAGCCCCATTTATTTAATTCCATTCCAACTAAATGAGTTGTAACATGCATTATGTAAAAAAAAGAGTTTTGTTTGCAAACATTTTGTCCAAACATGAGTTGCATTAAAAATCATCATTATAAAATAATCAAGTTTTTGGAAGCATATAATTACACTAAAGGCATTTCACAATGGAGACATAGTCTCAAAATATTCCTCGTCTCCGTAGCCACTAACATTTTGACACATGTCCTCTGGTGATTTGATCCATACGCATACAATCTATAATTGATCTCTTTATGCTTCCTCCAATCCCACGAAAGCATGCCTTGCTTGAAAAGATAGCTGGACATCAAGATTTCAATGCACCACTGCACTGCCAAATCCTTTTGTTCTTGAGGATCCAAACACTTCTTCTAGCGTGCTCTTTTAATGGCTTAGGTTTTCTCAAAATGAAGTTTCCAGAAACTCTTCCATTCTAGGAAAGACTATTAAATGCTTAAGATGGATTTTCGCTTATGCTATACGATTCTTCCTGGTGAAAGACTCAATATTTTTACTTACTGGATCAAACAGAATTGTAGAATGCCTTAAGTGCTTTAAATTTTTATTTATTAAATTTATGGTATTCACTTTAAATTTTTGGAATCTCAATATCCATGCAAGAGGTAGGTCTCTTTTTGAACTCCAAATCTAGGTCAACTTTATTTTGCATTTCCATTCTTTCCATTGTTTCCAATATGATTTCCAATTTGTTTGAAGTTTCCCCAGCTTGAATCTCCGTCTCATCAAATTTCAATGATTAATATTTTCTAATGAATAAATTTTTTTTTCCTCAATGTTAATAACATTTGCAGTGGCTTTTTTTTTCCATAGACTTTTGCGGGTTGCTTCTGTGACCAAGTGACTGCGTAAAATCTACAAATAAATGGAAATTCAATAGTAGGAATTGACATTTGAAAGAATTCTCTTGCATTCCTCCACAACAATAATTTGAAATAAAGAACAACCAAGGCAATATATGGAAAAAAACTAAAAAAAAAATTCCCTGGAATTTTTTAGAATCAGTTGCTGAAATGTAATTATTGCAATTTTTAAACAAGATTTAAATAAAAATATGAAAATTGGGAATACAAAATCTGTTTAAATATTAAATGATATGATGAAGAAGAAAAAATTATTGCAAACAAAGTTACGAATTAAAAATACTTATTCATGATTCCCGACTTTCACTTTTCACAGTGCGGAACACGGAAATTGGAAGTTACAAGTTCGTAATAAAACTTTATGTATTTCTAACTTCCACTTTTCATAGTGTGGAATCAGGAAATCAGAAAATTCTTTGTCTCATATTGTTTTATCTTATTTCCGCTTTTCCGCTTTTCACATTGCGGAATGCAGAAAGCAGAAGTCGAGAATCATGAATAAGTATGTTTAATTCGTAACTTTTTTGCAATACTTTTTTCATTCTTAGTTGTAATCATTTTTTTTCTTCTTCATGCATTTATTTCTAGCTTTAAATGTATTCCTATCTAGTTGTTATTAAACACTATTACTTATTGACTTTATCATACACCATAAATATCCCTTCTTTGAATTTTTTTAATGATTTTGAATAAATATAATCTTTCTAAAACAATTTAAACTACACATTTTTTCAAGATTTAGAATGTGTTGAATTTACTTTCTTGTGAATTTTGAACATTTAAGTACAGGTTGAATAGATGGGTAAAATAAAAATGAATATATCTCAATGAGAAATAGGTCTTCTGCACTCTCAAACCTTCCTAATTTTTTATTCGGATTGCGGAAGTCGTCTCCTCGACTTACAAAACAGGGTTCCCGCACTTTCGCGCTTTTCTGGTTTTTGATTTCCGGTTCGGGATGCAGAATTTAGCTTTTGAAATTTTGAAACTTCCAATTCTTCACTTTCTCAGGTTCCGCAGATTGAATCAAAATCTATTGCCATATACTTTTGCGGGTTGCTTCTGTGACCAAGCAACTACTTAAAATCTACAAATAAATGGCAATTCAATAGCAGGAATTGGCATTCGAAAGAATTCTCTTGCATTCCTCCACAACAATAATTTGAAATGAAGACCAACCAAGGCATTATATAGAAAAAAACCAAAACTATTTTTTTTCAGAATTTTGTAAAAACAGTTGCTAAAAATGTAATTATTTCAATTTTAAAACTAGATTTTAATAAAAAAAATATGAAAATCGGGAATACAAAATATGTTTAAATATTGAATAATATAATGAAGAAGAAAAAATGATTACAATTAGGAATGAAAAATTATTGCAAACAATTTTGTGAATTGAACATACTTATTCATGATTCCCAACTTCCACTTTCCATAGTACAAAACACAGAAATCAGAAGTTACAAGTTTGTAATAAAACTATATGTATTTCCAACTTTCGCTTTCTGCAATGCAGAATGCAGAAATCGAAAAATTCTTTGTCTCGTATTTTTTTTTATCTTATTTCCCGATTTCCACTTTCTGCATTGCAGAATGTGGAAAGCGGAAGTCGTGAATCATGAATAAGTGTGTTTAATTCGTAACTTTGTTTGCAGTACTTTTTTCATTCTTAATTGTAATCATTTTTCTTCTTCTTGATGCATTTGTTTTTGATTCTAAATATATTCCTATCTAGTTGTTATTAAACACTGTTACTTATTGACTTTATCATACACCATAACTATCCCTTCTTTGAAATTTTTTAATGATTTTGAATACAATATATTTTTTCTAAAACATTTTGAACTTCCCATTTTTTCAATATTTAGAATGAGTTGAATTTACTTTCTTTGGAATTTTGAACATTTAAGTATAGGTTGAATGATTGGGTAAAATAAAAATGAATATATCTCAATGAGAAACAGGTCTTTCGCGCTCTCAGACCTTCCCGGTTGTTTATTTCCAATTCGGATTGCGGAATTTGGCTCCTCGACTTACGAAATAGGGTTCCCGCACTTTCACGCTTTTCTGGTTTCCGATTTCTAGTTCGGGATGCGAAATTCGAGTTCCGAACTCTGCTTTTCCGCACCATCGATCAAATGAACTAGAGAAAATCTTGTCGTTGTTTTTTAATGCAAGAAAAGTTTTATGAAAACAATCAATAATATAGAGAAAAAAAACTTTGAATCAAAAGCTATTGCTATATACTTGTTGTTGGTGGGTATAAAAATTGAATCAAAATTTATTGCTATATACCTATCATTGGTGGGTATAAAAATTAATTTATGAAAGAATCAATATTTTTACCTCTTGGATCAAACAAAATTGTAGAAGGCCTTAATTAATTTCAATTTATATTTATTAAATTTGTGCGGATGAGCATAGTGTAGAAATCGAAAAATTTGGAACTAAGGGAGAAGCAAAGTCTGGAAGCTAGAAAGCGGAGAGCGACAGCACAAGGAAAGAATAAAGAGAAAGTTACGATTTTTTATATCCGAGATTCAGTTCGAAAGAGGATAGTGCGAAAATCAAAAAATTCATAACTTGGGGAGAAATAAAAGTCCAAAATCCAGAAAGCAGAGAGTGGAAGCATAAGGAAAATCTGAAGAGAAAGTTAAGATTTCTGATATCTGAGATCTGGTGCGGTCACGCTAATATGAAAAAAAAGGTTAATTTTCCAAATAGTCATTAAAGTATTATATCACTGCTTAATTGAGAAGCTGATCCCTAATGCTGTAAATAACTGAAACAAACATAACATTATCATTATATTAATTTTGTAATATTAATATTATCACATTGGATTCTTTCAATCAAGAGGCTCAATGCTAGACTGTCATTATATATACATTTATGAAGAACAATATTTATATATCTGAAGTGAACCTGGTTTCAAAATCAAAATGATTTAAAATATGCACCAGGGAATTAGTATCCATGGAATATGTTATATTTCCTTATAAACAAAATAAAATATTGAACTGTGATTATATGTAAATTTATCAAGAACAACATTTATGTATCCGAGCCGAGTTCATGCTTTCAAAATAATAATAAAATCGAATATATATCACAGAAATTGCATCCATGGTATGCTATATTTCCACTGAGGTCCAGAGTATTTTAGTGCAGCAAATATTTTCAAACAAGAAAGAAATAAAAACTCGGTATCAAGTAATACATCAAACCATTCACATAATACTTGATTTTCTTGTCATTCTTATCTATTTACGGATGCTTGTAGTCATCCTCTACCTTGGATGGATACTTCCTCCTGGCCATGCCAGTAGAACACATGTTTGGACTCATCATCACCTTCATTAGAATAAGCAGTTCGCAACAAGCATGGTTATGACATAGACCTCTGATCTCCTCTTCGTGAGGCCAAGCATTCATTCCTACCAATGCATACCATGCACTATGGTAATTACCTCCATGTCGTTATCCGAAGGCTTCGATGGGATATCCAACGGATCAAGAACTCTTGGCACTACTTCCATAGTAGTCCTATGTTTTTTTAGGACAATATTTCTCTTACAGGAATCGCAATGTCTTCCTAATGTAATTAACATCTTTACACTGATGGTTGGACCTTCTTTTGCATGAACAAACTTCCCAAGCATAGCAGTAATTACAGACATCATTGTTCTTCACTAGCATTCACTCACTTTGTATCTTTGAATGACCATTACTACGCAATTATAATGAGTTATATGGTTGGTTTTCAACTATGAGTCCATCAAATCCTCACATGCATCATCATCTAGTGCCATTATGACAGCACGAACGATCTCATGGCCTCTTGATCTAATTCCTTATGCGAAGATGCCAACTACACTACCCCTTTCTGCTATGACATCATCGTATTAATTGTGGAAGTGACTGTCAACCTCGCTTGTCATCAACCTCAAGTTATCTCATGGTGTGTGGACTTCACATTTGTCACTTCATCGATATGTTCTTATGATGGTATTGATATTCCCTTGACACACCTTAGACAACAAATATTTTGATTTAGAGATGTGATTTATGCTGTCCATTTTCATTTATCTTAAACATTCATTTCTAGCAGCATGGTCGGATATATAAATGTTGTTCTTCATAAATTTATCTATAATGACAGTTCAACATTTTATTTTATTTTTAATGAATATTTTTTTAAGTACATTTGTAATTTTTCATTTAACAATGTTTGGCCTAAATAGTTTAAACACTTTCACAATTTCCATAAATAAGTTTAAGACTTTTTAAAGAACTGTGTTTAAATTCGTTTATTTGAGTGTACGACACCACTCTTTATACTATATAGTTCTGGATATAATAAGGGTGGTTAGAATAATTAATATATAGTCTCCTTCGAAGCATATCAAACACATAATAATAAAAATAAAAAATGGACATCATTATGAAAACTTGAAATCTAATGAGTGGAGAGACCTCAAAAATTGAAACAGACTATGTATCCAAAAGCTCGACGGCAAAACAAATCTAGACCGTGGATCTAGTGAAAAACAAACAACTAAGATCAAGGTGCACAAATAAAAAAATTCGAAATAAATTTGGGAAAGTTTAGATTTATTGTTTCTGGCTTCTGCATTTCGCACCGTGGAAAGTGGAAGTCAGAACTAAATTTATTTAGACCAAAAACATATACAAGTTCTGCATCGTGCTTTCCACATTGCAGAAAACGGAAAGTAGATGCAAACAAAAATTGCTAAAATAAAAAATTTAAGTTTGGATTTCTGCATTCCACACTATGGAAAGAGGAAATCAGGAAATAAAAAGAATTAAAATATGAGACGAACACTTTTCCAATTTCCTCATTCCACACTCCGGAAAAAGGAAGTCAAAAAATAATAATTTTTTATTAAGAACGTGTAATTTTTTATTTCCGTGTTCTGCACTGCGGAAAGCAGAAGTCTCACATGATTTTGGGTCGAATGCCCATCTCCCCATTTTCGTCTTCCGAAGTTTGGAGCCCACAAATTGGAAATCACAAAATTTTGGACCTTATCACTCCCGCATTCTATTTTTTCGCCTCAAGCTTAGCCATCCATGCATACTATATCTACAACCCATATCATTTTGCCCGCTTGGTTTTGGGGCTTTTAATTTGTTCGAAGTTACGATTCGCAAACAAAAGAAAACAACCCTTCATGGACAAAACATCCCTTCACGGACAAAATAATAAAGACCCCAACTCTAGACGGATTTTGGGCACATGGATTTTGGGGGTATGGAAGTGACCATTTCAGATTTTTGTCTTCTTCTTTTTATATGCAATTGCAATTACAAATTTGCAGGGAAATGGCACATTTGGGGGAGGAGATGAGGATCATGCCCGATTTAAACATTATGGATACAGAGTGAATTCTAGTTTATTTCTAACTATAGAGTCTAGATCCAGACCCATAGAGCGTGTCAATTCATTTGATTGATTATGGACGATGGGGTTTATATGCCCAGAACCGAGGAGACTAGATCTTCTTATGAGGCCCTTCTCAGTACAATACAACAACAGTTTGTGGATCAACCACATGATATATTAAGAGAGGACAAAGATGAAGTGTTAGCTGTTTTGAATAATGAAAAAATAAAAGACCCAAATAAGAAGAAGGATATTGAGAAGCTTCTTAATACAATAACTACACAACATTTTTCCCAAGTCATTTCGATCAGTAAAATAATAACCAATTTCCAAGAATATGGTGGCGAGGTCGAGGCAGGAACAGGGGGAGCAGCAAGGGAATCCATTGATGATGTCATCGATGTTGCAGTTGAATTGGAGGAAGAGGATGGCGATGACAATGATTTGGATCAGGTGTTGGAAGAGTGTCATGATACACATAATGATGACGATAGGAAGGAGGGGAATGAGATAGATGCTATGCATATGGGTGGTATTGATGATTATGATGACATGGAATAAATGGATGTAGGATTGAATTTCTAGGACATTGATTCTTATTGTCTTCAACAAAATATTTCACAGTCCAGAAGCTTGCTGAGAAGGTTTTGAAGATACTAGCAAAGGAGGGCGATGTTCGGGATGTAAAAAAACATACTTGTGATGCTTTTATATTTTTAGATATTTGATCTCTGCTTCCATTTTGTATGTATTCAAATACCAATAAATTAAAATGTGATTCTACACTGGAGATGCTACATAGGAGCTTTAAGATGTTGACATGTTGGATAAAGCCTAGGGTCTCAATCTCTGCTTCAAATTAATTTCTCTTCCTCAAAATATTCTTCACCGCCACCTGCTTCCCATTCACCAGAGTGACATTGTATACTTTTTTGAATGCACTAGATCCAATCACATTCTGCTCTCTCAAGTTGTCGAGAATGCGAAACACATTTAAATCAAGCTGGCTTTTGTTAAAATTTGTCTTTTTCCAATTCAATAATTAAAGGAAATTTCAGCTCAAAATAGGCCTTTCAATCCTAATTCAAATTCCATGTCATCATGTGTTAGCCAATGAAATTTCTTTAAATTTGAAATATTGTATAGGTCTTAAACAATTTCTAATATAAATATGGGGATAGGTATCATAAAAAAACTACTTTTTTTGTTCTTATTTTCGACATATCTCCCTATTTTTTTACTCAAATTTCAATCAGGAGAGCTTGTTGGATTTTGAATTTAACTCCAATCCAATGAGTACCCACTCGGCATACTTTTGAAGGACCCCACTACCCCAAAAAACAAGAAATACCTGAAAAAAACGTGATGATGATGTCATCATCACTTTGTTTTCAGGTATTTCTTGTTTTTTGGGGTAGCGGGGTCAATCAAAGCTATACAGAGTGGGTAGTCGTTGGATGAGGAATTAAATTTCACATCCAATGAGTTCTTCTGATCAAAATTTGAGTAAAAAAACAGGGAGATATGTCAAAAATACGAACGAAAAGAGTAGTTTTTTTCTTTTCTTCCTCCAAAATTAATAAATATTATTTTATTATTTTCCTTAGGAGGCCCATTTTGAGTTGAAATTTCTTCTAATGTCTTTCCCTCTTCACTTTTCCATGAAAAAAATTCTCAATTTAAAGTTGATATTGAAACAGAGTGTCTTGAGGTTGGTCCAGGTGTCGAAGCCTAGAGGAATCTCTCCAGAAAACTGGTTAGACGCCAAGTTCAGATCCAGAAACTCACCCAATTCATTGATGTGATAATGTGCCAAACTTTCCCCAAACAATTTCATTGACAAAATCCTTCCTCCTTTTGCACTTCCACCTTCCACCCTCTGCCTTCTGCTTTCTGCCATCGAAACTCGGAAGTCAATCGACAAAGTTCTTCAACTGCGGTTCCTCCTTCCTCCTTCTACCTTTGGAACTTGTAAGTCATAAAACTATCAAACGATGGGGAACTCTATCCATGATTTTGCCTTTTCGCCCTTCAGTAGAACTCAGAAATCAGAAAACTTAACTTTAGACCTTAGCCTTTTTTTCACTTTCGACTTCCACTTTTCGACCTCGGACTCCGAAAATCATAAGTTACTTTTCCTTATATTTTTTCTGTACTTCCTTCTTTTCCATCTGAACTTAGTCTTTCACACCAACACGGTCGTTGCATGCTTTGTTGACTCCACTCAGCTATCTCAGCTGACATGTATAGACATCACTCAACCAATTCAGCCGACACATGAACTTGTTGATGGGATCAGTGTGTAGGTTGTTGGAAAATCTATAAGGCAATCAACAAAAGGAAATATTCCTATGGATATGAGGCCTCCACATCCCACATTCTACACTACAGAAAATGGAAAGCGGATGAAAAAAAAATTGCGAAAATAAAATTCAAAGTTCCAATATTTAACACAAATACTTTTCTAATTTCCGCATTGCACACTGTGGAAAGGGAAAGTTAGAAATAAATATACTTTTATTACAAACTTGTAACTTTTGATTTCCATGTTTCACCCTGCAAAAAACCGAAGTCGAAAACACAACCATTTTATTAACACAAATTGACAATTCTCAGATCTACATTGCGAAAAGTGGAACTTGAGAATGGATTTCCCCGAGGACTTGCAAAAAATGGATTGGCACTTCCCGCACTGTGAAAAGCGGACTGTGGAAGACGAAAGCGGTCAAAATGATACTTAGAAATCAGAAGGTGCTTGAACTATTCCCACATAGACAAGACTATATCCTCAAGCTGTTTGATATAGTAAGATCCTATGGATACAAGGCCTCCACTGACACAATGGTTTTCAAATGTACAAGATCTGTTGTGAGGATAAGCGTGAAAAGATTGAAAAAAAATTGATTCCTAAGTAACTGATTAAGGACACATAAACATGATGAGTAGTAACTTCAAAATAGGACTATTGCAGGATGTAAAATATGAAAAAGAACAACAATTTAATGTCCAAACATGCAAATGAAGATCACTTCCTTCATTTTAACTTCAAACTAACTTAACAAATAAAATTTCCAATAAATCTATCCAAAGCGTAAGAGATAATCAATGAGTCCAAGAGAAAGTATTAATTAACAAATCAATATTAGAGATCAATAACAAATTAATAGCAATGTAAATGATCATGTACACCAAATGAAGACATTCACTTTATACACATTGCACATGTCATTATAGTAAATAAAAATCAGCACATGAATAGACACATTTATAGTAAACCACCAATAATTAGCAAGCCAGATAGATTAGGAGATAGACTGAAATTCATTAAAAACATTGAATGAAGAACAATGAAACATAATATGAAATGACTATAATTTTATTAATCTGCAAAAAATTACAAATTTCTAAAACCACATACTTTCCTATTATGTTCTCGGTAGTGCTTTCTCCTGTGTAAACCTTCAGCTTACTCTCTAAAAGTCCCCACTATACTTGGGAAATTTCTCCCTATAAATAATATTACAAATTTTACAAGAAAACAAAATTCCCAAGACATGGGATTACAAAATCAAAGAATTTAAAGGTTTGCCAAGGGAGGAATGTCACTTGGCATGTAGGTACATTAACTCGTCAATCTCTTGAAAATGGGCATGTCTCAAGTGGATTTTTGTTTTGCACATTTGGGAGGTGATCTGCTTCTTATTTATTTTCTTCCACTCTTTCAGGTACACCTGTATCAGAGCCATCGAAGAGTAAGGGTTCTCAATCCATCTCTAGATCTCCTACATGGTCATCTAATTTATCTATGGGATCTACTCCTTAGCTGCATCAAAATTTTGTTCAACCTGTTCCAGCTAGAGTTTTGGTGAAGGTGCCTGAGCAATAGAATCTAACACAAGCAAGAAAAACTTTAGAAGCTAACCACCTATGTTCCCAAGTCGATTGTCCTTCTCTCATCATAGCTTGCATCGAGTCATAGATATTCTCCCATGTCTCAATTATGACCTCAGTCGTTTTGGCTTGCAAATTGTCCAAGATTGGCATATCATCTGGCCTATCTGAGATATGCATTTTCCAATCTATCACATGTTTGAAATCCCTAGATGTTTCTATTGTTTGATCATGGTGGTTTTCCAAAGTTTCAGAATGTTTCCCAAACAAAATATATAAACCCTACATCTCATCAAAATAGGTATATAGACTGACCATGGCTGGCGAAAATATTCATGCACTCTGCATAGTACCTGCTTAAACTCTTCTAGTGTCAGATTTGAAAAAGAAGAGGTTGTTGATTCTCTCTGACCATCCTTCAGCTGTTGCTCAAGGATGACAATATTTTCTGCTTGTTGCTGATAGAGAACATTTGATTTTCCAAGTTGATGTTTGAGATCTTCTATCTTCTTCATCCATAGATTTATTTTACTCTCATATTCTTGTTTAAACTGCTTAACCTCTTCTGCATGTTTTTCCTCAGCTGCTGGTAAGTCCAATCTAGTCTTTTGCAATTCTTGTTCCTTATTAGTAAGGGTCACACTCAGTTGTGAAATAGAGTCATAAATAGCCCCTGCAAAAGCTCCCATAGCATCTGTTGTATTGAATGCCCCTTTTTTTATATCAGGGGTATTTGATTTCCATAAAACCTGACTGAGGGGATGCATCTGTTTGGTTGAGCCCTCTCTATTGTCCTCTTAGCTCCTCTCTTGATCATAAATTTTTCCTTCTTACTCCAATAATATTTTCCCATAGATACCACAACATCTTCTCCAAAATATGCAATTTCTTTAGAGGGTGAAATGGTTTGTTGTTGAGTGGTAACTAGGGGATCAATTTCTGTCTGGAAAAGAGGGATTTCTGTATTGAGGGACAAGATGTTCATAGGAGAAGTAAAAAAGTAAATGTGAGGGATGAAGAGGAATTGAGTATAGGTGTATCAACTTTAGGAGAAAGAGTTGTAGAGATGCAAGGAATGTTTATATGAGGAAGTTGAGAAAGTGGGGATGTTGGGATAAGATGAGGTGGTGAATGGGGAGAAGAAGAAGTATGAATGGGTGAGTCAACTGATAAAAGATTAATTTTAGAAAAATACTGCTAGGAAAATGATCCACCTAAAACAAATTCAGAGTCCTTGAGACTGGGAATGGATGATACCAAGGAAGTCAAAATACTAACTGGACAAGTGGAAGGACTAGTCTCTTCCTCAATATCATTGTCTATGTCATGAATTTCAACATCAGAGGGAGGCAGAGGATTTACCTGTCGTATGGGAGGGACTTGCACAAGTACCTATTCTCTTTGAGCAATTTCCAGTAGGGGCACCGTCTATTCTTCCCTGGGATATTATTTTGATTGGACCTGCTTGGAACTCAATTGAGTCTTTTTCTTCTTAGATTGTGACTCAACCATTTCTGTGCGAGTTTGTAATTGAGAACTTATTTTCTCAAGATTCTTCTTAAACTCTGCTCCCTTTTGCAGAGTGTCTTTCATTGAGGCAGGATTAAGACTGGAAGGACCATCAAGGATACCCTTACCTTTTTCCTTAGTCTCAGTAGCAAGAGCAGCAACAAAGCTTGTTGATTGCTCTTTTGCTTCTTTCTCCATGTTCTTTTGAAGGTCCTGCTGTATCTTCACTTTAATTTCCCTATAATGAAGAGTATGATCCTTAATGTTGTTTTGGTATTTGTAGAGATGAGACTTAACCTCTGAATCCTCAATCTTTCTCATTGCCTCTCGAAAATCCACATCTTCTCTCAACATAGAATCATCATGATCATCTTCAAGAACATAATGAGACTTACCATGATCATGTGCAAAGAGGTTGGCAAGATAATATTTTGGGTCATGCATCCTCTTGTGTGCCTCTCCCAAATTCATGATAGAAATTTCTTTTCCTAGCACAAATACAAGGGTACAATTTTAAAGTACAAGGGAGTCCAAATTCAAGGTAAATTTGGGCCACACCTTTTTCTTGTGCTTTCTCAGCTTGGGAAAAACCCCATCGATAAGCGTTTGAAAGGATAATTCTTGTAGTATCATACGATCAGGGACAATTCTCGGTAGTAGATGCACTGTATTGCTACCCCAAATCCTCATACAGGAGAAATATTCTTTGACATACCAATTGTAATGTACTGAAATTAATGCCCCAACTCTCTGAGAAAATCCCAGAGTGTCAGCCTTGAAAATTTTATGGTACATCGAGCCAAGGAATACATTGCAGATATTGTAAATTTGATTCCGAGGGTGTGTGAAAGAAGTTGAGGGACCTTTTAGATGCAATGGTTGTGTGAAGTCAATCACTCTTGATCCAAAAAAAAAAATCATCCCAAGCAATCCCGAACCTGCCAAGCCTAGTCCCAAGGCTGCCAACAAGCATGCCAATTAGGATAATTAACCAAATTGCGACTCCATTTTATTAAGCAAATTGTGCCTCCATTTTATTCAAGAAAATCGCGCCTCCGTTTTAGTGAACAAAATCGCGCGCCCATTTTGGAAAGCTTGTTTTTAAAAAAAATAGGTCGAGCACGTCTTTTTCGCCTCATCGCATGACTATTCAACTACTTTGGAGCAAATCTCAATTGGGCAAACATGTTTTTGGGTGTGCCAAAGCCATCCATCTCCACCTTTGGATAAGCCTCCTGTTTGTGAGGTATTTTACTCATTTCTTTTCATGTTTTTTTTCTCTTTGTTCATCAATTTATTTTCCCTAAATTGAAAAATTAAACCAAAATAAATTAAATTATGGCTAATGGAAACAAAAAACCCAATGGAATTAGCCAATGGAAACAAGAACCCCAATGTAATTGGCCAATTGAAACCAATTCCTCAATTTAATCATAAAAATTAAATAATTTTGATTATTTACCAAAATTCATACCCAAAATTCCCATGCCCAATGGAAACCAAAACCCTAATTAACTCAAAAAACAAATGAATTTCACTATTTCCATATGCATATTCACAAGGATCCTTGTGAATCCATACCAAAATCCACAAATATGCAAAGTTTTTCAAGCACATTGCAATTTTGCATAAGTAATTTACATTCCCAATGTAAACCAAAACCCCAATTAACTCATAAAAAACAAACAAACTTCGCTATTGTGAATCCAAACCAAAATTAACAAATATGCAAAGTTTGTCAATTATGTTGCAAGCTTGCATACAACTAAAAAAAATCAAGTAGAATAAATATATTCTCCTAAAATACATAAACAAACATGGTAAATCCCATGCCTCTATCCGAAATATTGAAGTTTCTCTTCCAAGAACATCAATAAGCACCTTATAGTTTTGATGAAACTTCCCAATCCAAGTGTTAAAATAAGGTATAGAAACTTCCCATGCTTTTAACAAATATTTCATCTTGAACAAAGGGTACTTTTTGGTTAAGGTCAAGACAACAAAATTCAACAATAGACTCTATGAACGTGAAGATACATAGCTAGGTTGATGTATATGATTAAACATGCCAATCACATACTATCATACATGATATAATCTAGTGGAACCCTTGCAACCATAAAATCCATAAAGATCTACTAAATACACTTTGGAGTCAAAAAAACATCACACTACAACAAGTAATTACATATCTAAAAAAATCGTTGCCTATACTTGGATTTTATTCATCAACAGCACATTATGCCGCCTATTCTAGGGTCTAGTTGTTGCCTCTACCCGCAATCTGGGAGCTGGTCCTGCAAAGGCAATAGTCAGCACCTCACAATTTCAACGAAACTTCATAATCCAATCCTTAAAATAAGCTAGAGGAGCTTCGCAATCAACATATGCACTCAAGACACTTTATGTACACATGCATACTTAAAAATTGGAAATAATCCTTGAATTTAGGACATAAATATGAAATGAAAAAAATGTTAAATCTTTATTCTTTACTCTAAAATTCAAGATCAATTTTTAAATTTACATGATAGATTTAGTTTATATGTTGTTATTTGTCGTACATTAGTTATACAGCTTTCAGTGCTTAGATATGTCATTATATCATGTGTTTATATTTTTAATGATATTTTATTTGTATTTATGATTGCAGTGGCTACTATGGATAACAATGCAGAGATACTGAGGTTTATTACCCATTTGAGAGAGATTGGTTTTGCTTGGAGAGGTGGATATGAGCTTCGTTGCTCCTTGTCAGATTCTTTGTTGTTTATCGTTGATACGATCGCAAGATCGAATGATGCTTTGTATAGCATCACATATTATAGGGAGAGGAAAAGACAACAATATGATGATGGGTTAAGTTACATCGAGATAAAAAAGCTCAAAATAAAAAAAACAACACATCTATTCATTGTTTAGATTGTTTGGGATGGATGACATTCCCGAGATCAACAGGCCACATATTTCTATTGAGTGGTGCACCTTTCCACCCATCAGAGACAATTGGATGGATAGGTGGTACATGGTTTTTGACATTCACCCTCATAACAATAGGGAAGTACCAATGTACTTCCTTCGAAAACTATATGTAGAGTTTGTGATGGGGAAACATGTCAACTATTTTGACATGTTGGGCTTCTAGGGAGTTGGTAGGGGGATGCCCCAACACCGACCCAATGCTAGGAATAGAGATTCCAATCCATAGATACCACACTTCGTGCCCAGCTACCGAGGGCATACATCCCTCCTACACATGACATGGTTTCCCAGACACAGGAGTCAATTTTGACTCTAGCTGAGATGGTCTCTCGACGCACGACCACTATTGACCAAAGAGCACCCTCTTCCTCTACTGGTGTACAACCACCATCTTCTGGTGGTGGAGGGACATCTATTGGTTGGGACAGACTAACATCCCATGTGCCTTAGAGTGAGCCACACATCTTCACATAATGTGGGGGACCCTGTTATGGTCCTGGACCAAGACATGGTACCACTACGATGACTGGTGGTTAGGTAAGGACATTGTTTTAAAACTTTGTTATTGTTATATTTTTAATTTTTACATACTATATCTAACATATTAAAATATTCGTAATATATGCAATATTTACTCTTGTAGGATATTGATGCCTCTCACGGGGGTGGTACTGCATGTGGTGTGGTTGTACCCGAGGCCCAAACAACCACCATTGAGGTAATACTTAAACACTTGTCATTTTGTTATTACATATAATTTTGTTAATGCATGTGTTAGTCTTGATTAATTTATTAAATTGTCTAATATTTACAATTTTTGAAGTTACAGGAACCCCACTTAGAACGTGATGATGGAGACGTTGATATCAACGACATAGTCCAAGGTGGAATTTACGATTACTTGAAGAATGTAAGTACATGGGTTATGATTGAATCTTGTTTGAATTATTTAAATTTCTTGCTGCACACTCCTTTATAGATCACTAATATTTATAATTTTTAAACTTACAGATGCTATTAGCATCTGAAGAGGGGCAAGAAATTCATGGAAGCGGTCACTCCCATGGGGGAGATATGTCCCAGGCAGGGGTAAGTATATTACAACATGTTAGTTTTTTAGTACATATTATTCCATCCATTCAAATCCATGTCTAACTATGGTAACACTTTATGAATGTAGACATCATCGCAGATCCCTGCACCGCCTCTTTGGTTTGGATCTCCCCATAGTCCAAACATAGATAAGGGGGTTGTTTACACCAGATGACCCTCTTCCTTGAACAAAGTGGGTGCGCATGAGGATCAACCTACTCATCCCATAGTAATGTACACACTTCCAATGGAAATTGTTGGTTAGTTATGAATTCACTTCACAAGTGGTTTTTCTTAATGTTATTTTTACATGTTTACAGCATCAGGATGTAGAGTCATCTATGCCAAACCTTAGTGGGATTGTTGATGCTGCGGTCAATGCTGCATCTACAATAGGGATAAGTCACACTGAGGTACATCTACTTGAATATTTGTAATTGTACATTTCATTTGTATTGTTTATGGACATGCACGATGTCTAACTATTTAATCATTTGGTGAATGTAGCCACATCCTGGCCCATTAGTGCACGCAACTAAGGTTGATGTTCAACTTATGGCTCCTCTTACTACTGAAGAGTCCCAGCATAATCCCATAGAAATGGTTTTTTCGGTGAGATGTTTATTTTTTACATAATTGATTAGTACTTTCTCATTCATGTACATGTTGATAATTCTTGAGATAATTGACATATTTTTTTTTATTCACAGAGAAGCATTGCAGAGAGGCTCTCTGCAAGGAGGAGGACACCAAAGGCACATATACCCCCAACGAATGCAATGAGTCTTTGTTTTATTTACAATTGAGTCATATTTTAAATTTTCAAACTTTGTTATTGATGGACAGTACTAGTTCAGTTACCTAATCAAGAAAGAACAGTCATTGATTTGTAGTCGCCAGAGATGCACAGTGGTCATAGATAGAGCCGAAAAGCATCAGAGTCCAGGAAAAACAAGAGAAATTTAGATTTTTGATGTGTTAGTCTAGGACAAATATGTATTTTTATGTACAATCCGGAGTTAGATTATAGGGGCGCAGTCCAGGATAGATGTACTTTTTTTTGCACATGTACATCAAATATGTTTTTGATACATGTACATTGATAGGCCATAGATAGGCCTTCTATTTTTGTATTATAACTTTCATGATATAAAAAATATTTCATATCAAGTCCCTTAAGATCTTCATGGTTCATTCTTTTAAGTGTGATTATACATGTGTGGCCAAGAATTTTTCTGTGTAATGTTCCCAATTTTTTATATATTTTATGATTGCACGGAGATATCAGTTATAAATTTGAGAACAATGCACAATTACAATATTACGTAATGACAAAAATGTACATTTTAATTGTTTTTTACCACAATCCAATTCCATATACAATGTTATATTAACAATTTCAAACTGTATTCACAAAGATGGAACATACCTAATACACATAAGCACCCAGCACAGTTAAGCAACTGATCCAACTTGGTGGAATACAAAAGCACCTTACCCACATAATAACCTAAAAAAATTTTAAAGGATGCACGAAGTTGACACACCTAAGTGATGCACCTGTGTGGTCTACATAAATAAAATTAGTGTTTGGCATGATGTCTTTCATCTAACGAATACATGGAATACACATCAAACCTAAAAGTATTCGAGTATTATAAGGTTGATTCAAAATAATGTTTATGACTATATCCTGCACATTATGTATGTCCTGAAAATTATTTTATCATTTTGTTAATGTACATGGCATTTGATGAATGGCCTCGAGTAACAAATTTGAAAGAGATGAAAGTTATGTGTGATTTTATTATAGTTTAAATTGATTAGAGAAGTACTATTATGAATCTTGTTTTATAAATTCATGTTTATGGAGTATTATTCGAAGCATTTGTAGCGTGAAGATATATATATTTTGTAATAATGGCATAATAGGTTTCCCACTTGTTTCTAAACATAAACATGTTCCATTACATGGTTACTGATGTAATGGCATTGTCTCCTCCTACATTTCATTGTACAAATTCTCACATATATTGGATGAGGGGAAGATCTACAATCACCTTCAAGCTGACCTTTATGTGCAAAAATTTCACATTCACTTACTGAGCAAAACCCTAGTTTCCAAAATTGACAAAAAAAATGATCCCTTTTCCATTGACCCAGAGTAGAGGGCCACTCTAGCACTATCCCGATGTACTGAATCCAATGGAGCTGGCGGTTCATCGATCCGACCAATGGTCATTAATCTATGGAACTTTGAATCCCACCTCCCACGGGATTTTAGGGACACTTGTTGAATCACTAATAGGGGCATAGAGTGGAAACCGTGCATCAAAAAGGGATTTCAGTGGGTCATGCAAGTCTGTTTAGGTAGGTTCCATGTGGGAATGCTAGCCACATGTTTACGGTCAAGGACTTTTCAAAGCCAACCCCTATGTGTAGAAATTGGACATTCACTTACTGAGAAAAACCCTAGTTTCCAAAATTGACCAAAAAAATGATCCGTTGTCCATGGACCCAGATTAGAGGGCCACCCTAGAACTATCCTGATGTCCTGAATCCAACGAATTTTACGGTTTGGTGATCCGAGCAACAGTCATGATTCTATGGCATGTTGAATCCCACCTCCTACAGGCTTTTAGGGACACCTGTTGAATCCCTACCCGAGGCATAGAATGGAAACCATGCATCAAAAAGGGCTTCTGGTGGGTTTTTCAAGTGTGTTTAGGAATGTGTTATGTGGGAACACTAGCCACACCTTCATGGTTGAGCAATATGTGAATTTGACCCCCATGTGCAAAAATTTCACATTCACTTACTGAGAAAAACCCTAGTTTCCAAAATTGACCAAAAAAATGGTCTCTTATCCATGGAACCAGATTAGAGGGCCTCCCTAGCACTATCCTGATGTCTTGAATCCAACGGTGCCAACGGTTCGTCGATTCAAGAAACGGTCATGATTCTATGGCACGTTGAATCCCACCTCCTACAAGCTTTCAGGGACACCTGTTGAATCCCTACCCGGGGCATAGAATGGAAACTGTGCATCAAAAAGGTCTTATGGTGGGTTGTGCAAGCTTTCTTAGGCATTTCTTATGTGGGAACACTAGCGACACCTTCACATTCGAGCAATATGCAACTTTGACCCCCATGTGCAAATATTTCACATTCACTTACTGAGCAAAACCCTAGTTTCCAAAATTGACCAAAAAAATGGTCTCTTCTCCATGGAACTATATTATAAGGCATCCCTAACACTATCCCGATGTCTTAAATCCAATAGAGCCAATGGTTCGTCAATCTGAGCAATGGTCATGATTCTATGGCACGTTGAATCCCACCTCCTACAGGCTTTCAGGGACACCTATTGAATCCCTACCCGGGGCATAGAATGGAAATTGTGCATAAAAAAGGGCTTCTAGTGGGTTTTTCAAGTGTGTTTAGGCATGTTTTATGTGGGAACGCTAGCCACACCTTCACGATCGAGCAATATGCAAATTGGACCCCCATGTGCAAAAATTTCACATTCACTTACTGAGCAAAACCCTAGTTTCCAAAATTGACCAAAAAAATGGTTTCTTATCCATGGAACCATATTAGAGGGCCTCCCTAGCACTATCTCGATGTCCTGAATCTAATGAAGCTGACGGTTCATCGATCCAAGAAACAGTCATGATTCTATGGCACGTTGAATCCCACCTCCTATAGGCTTTCAGGGACACCTGTTGAATCCCTACTCGGGGCATAGAATGGAAACCGTGCATTAAAAAGGGCTTCCGGTGGGTTGTGGAATATTTTTCATGCATTTTTTATGTGGGAATTCTATCCATACCTTCACAGTCGAGCAATATGCAACTTTGACCCCCATGTGCAAATATTTCACATTCACTTACTGAGCAAAACCTTAGTTTCCAAAATTGACCAAAAAAATGGTCTCTTCTCCATGGAACTAGATTAGAGGGCATCCCTAGCACTATCCTGATGTCCTAAATCCAACAGAGCTGATGGTTCATTGATCCGAGCAATGGTCATGATTCTATGTCACATTGAATCCCACCTCCTACATGCTTTCAGGGACACCTGTTGAATCCCTACTCAGGGCATAGAATGGAAACCATGCATCAAAAAGGGCTTCCGATGGGTCTTGCAAGCACGTTTAGGCATGTGTTATGTGGGAACGCTAGACACACCTTCACGGTGGAGCAATATGTGAATTTGACCCCCATGTGCAAAATTTTCACATTCACTTACTGAGCAAAACCCTAGTTTCCAAAATTGAAAAATGTTCTCTTATCCATGGAACCAGATTAGAGGGCCACCCTAGCATTATCCTGATGTCTTGAATCCGATGAATCCATCTGTTCATCGATCCAATCAATGGTCATGATTCTATGGCACATTGAATCCCACCTCCTACAGGATTTCAGGGACACCTGTTGAATCCCTACCCGGGGCATAGAATGGAAACTGTGCATCAAAAAGGGATTCTGGTGGGTTGTGCAAGCGTGTTTAGGCATGTGTTATGTGGGAACATGATACAAACCTTCACGGTTGATAAATATCCAAATTTGACCCCCATATGCAAAAATTTCATATTCACTTACTGAGCAAAACCCTAGTTTCCAAAACTGACCAAAAAAATCGTCTCTTATCCATGGAACCAGATTAGAGGGCCTCCATAGCACTATCTCGATGTCTTGAATCCAACGGAGCCGATGGTTTGTGGATTCGAGAAACGACCATCATTCTATCGCATGTTGAATCCCACCTCCTACAAGCTTTCAAGGGCACCTGTTGAATCCCTACCCGGGAGAAACAAATTATCGGAGTGAAGGAGATACTTATCGGATTCAAGGAGATGTCCTTATAGGATCAACTTCGAGATTCAAGGAAAATGCAATAGACATATCCCATATAGAGTGGTAGATAATGGTCTTGGGCTATAAGGAATTAGTCATGTAAGTATCAATATAATACAACAAATCCATTGTAGAAGTCTATTGAATTTATCAATATATCAAGCGCTCAATGTATCAAATTGAAATAATCAATAAGACCATGAAACCAAAATATCTAACTACCACATACTTGACTACCTACCTGTGATCATTCGACTAGACCATCGGGATCACCTCTAAAGAAACGGTATCCTTTAGCCTCTCGTGCTTGGAGTAAGGAAACAAGTATCGTGACTTTGATGAGTTCTTGTTTGGAATTGTTTGTAGCTATAGGTTTGTGCCAATAACTAAGTTTGTATAATGGTATACAATTTGACCTAGTCTATAATCTTCAAATACATAACCTTTTTTCTTTCGTGTGTGGGAAACCTGTGTCAAATATTCCCCTTTGATAACCATTGACCCAATTGGAAAATCATTGCCCTCGAAGTCGCTTAATGATACAATGAGGGTCTGCTTCCCATCCAAGCAACGTGCCAGCTAGTAGTTAGTGTGCCATTCATTGTCTCTTGGGGAAACCACTATGTATATGTACCCTGCATAAAATAAAGTGCAGACCTAGGAGTCAGCTAACTAAACATAACTAGTCATCAAACATTTCAAAGTGATCAACATAATAGTCAAACCTGGTTGCATGAGATCTAAAATGTGGTCATAATCATGTGAAATACTCAACTGGCCTTCCTCCAACTGGGATAATTATGAATTTATTTGTCAACCAATGGGGAGTGATACATGATCCCAGTTGTCAACCCAATATGTGGATTCACAATTGTCCCATTCACCACTGCTACATGGATAACAAAAACAAGAGAGTTTTCTTGTCAACATTTCAACTATAGCATTGTCTGACGTACTAACTGAATGGAATGCACGAGTTCCTTGGATGGTCTTTCACTCATATAGGTGTGATCGATCTACATCAACCACCTCCAAAAAATATCTATGTACATGTGCTTTTTGAGATGATTGGTATTCTTGCCTTCTAGCTCCCTGCCCCATCACTGAAGAACACCATGCATGTCACATGCCCCAATTTTGCAAAAACAATTTTTATTATTTGATATTATTTGAAGACAATATGTTAAATTTTATGCTAAGTTGAAATTAATGACTTATCAGAGTCAAGGATATTTAATGTAATTATGAATATTTTTATTATAAATAAATAAAGGTGGAGACAACAGCTTAGGAGAGCTATTAAAAGAGTGTTTACTAGTCAAATTGGTGGAGGAGACTGGGTGGAGAGCAAATAGACATGTGGTGGCATCCTCAAACCACTTCCAACTATTGCAGGTGGAAACCTCCCTACATTTGGGGTCATGATCCCCCAAGAAAGTGGGATCAGAGAAGGTGGCTCAATTAATGACAACTGACCTAAAATACCTAGGCAATCCTTATAAAAATTCCCATTGAAGAGAGCTGAGGCTGCTCATTCTAGAGAAGCGATCATTAAGGCAAATGTACTTCAAAGAAATTTAATGGAAGGGAATTGTGGAAGGATTTTGAGGGGATAACTGCTGAGTGATCTAGTGCAACTTTTAAGCTGAAAGATCTTACTGCTGAGTGCAGGGTGTATTACTGATTTATTGGACCAGTCTACTATTTGCATGCTCCACCAGTTCTCGGCCAAGAAGACCAGGAACAGGCTCAGGGGTCCTGAGGAAGCATTGTTTGAGCGCTCTCCAGGATTTGTTAGGGAGGAACAGCCTCCTAACGATGTGGTTGTCTATCCTAATCAGGTTCTACATTATTTTGTTTTACTGTTTAGATAGATACTAATTTGAATCTGACCGTTAAATGAATGTTAAATATTCAGTTTGTAAATTGTTAAAATGGAAAAATAATTCTAGTCTATGTTTTTCCACACCTGGAAGGACCAGGCCATACTCCAGCACAGAAAGAGTATTTACAGTAGATGAAAGAATATGTTAAGAGACTGAATAGAATAGATGTGGTTCTATATTTTGTAGTAGCAGAGTAATTTATTTCAGTATATAGGTTATTATTAAAAAGAACAATAATATGGTTATCTATGTTTATTGTTTTTAACAAGCTTATTTATGTAAATATAATGGAAAAGAAATAGCAGTAATCTAGTACAAGTAGAAGGATTAATATGTGAAGAAAATATCCTAGTAGATAAGATGTTGTGTTTATAGACAGTAGATTATTTTTTTATTCAAGTTAAAATATTATGGAGGTCAAACTGTGTTATGTTAGGTATATATTCCTCTGTGTTTAATTAGTAACTAATTGCAATGAAGTAGAAAAATCACTGTCAAGCTACATTGTTAGATTCAGTTCAATAAAGAAATAAACCACTAATCATATAGACTATTCTCTATTAATATTAACTAAACTAAGACTATCGATTACTATAAACCAAGTAGGGTTATATTAAAGTATTTAAATTATAAAGAACAAACTAAGTTACAGAATCTATGTTTATATTTTCAAAGAACTTTGAGTAAAATTCTATCTATCATTTAGTAAATAAAAACAATAAGAATATGATAATAACTAATATAAAAATAAATATCTATCTATATAAAGAATTGCTTTATAATTATCAAATAGGTTATACTTATAAAGGTAAGCTACAGGGTCGAAACCCTAAACCAAAGTTAATCTTTATAAATAAAAACATTTAAGCTAGAATCCATTTATTTGGATTATTATAGTGATAAGCCAATAAACTACTATAGACCATTTACAGTCCTTTTAAGGACAAATGAAAAGACAAATGTACAGATATAACTTAAAATTATCACAACACACCTATAATACTAAATAAAATAAATTTATTAAGTAGAAAAACCAATTTAAAATAAATTGAAAGATTTATTTAAACAAGGGTTTCATTCAGGGAAACCCTAGCTTGTATCCTTGAGCAAATACGTAAACATTACAAATTACACTATGATTGAGTTACAGTCTTCAAAAAAAATTACAATATTTTACACAAAATATAATAGACAGTAATTTTCATTATTAACAGTCGGTTAGGGAAAACCCTAACTTACATAGAGTCACCATATAGTATCACTGCAAAACGAGTCTGAGCTCAAAGACACTCTTTTAAAAACCATTGTATTTCATTGACAGGCCATAAGTCTAGAAACATAAACTAATTACAATACCCAGCGCAAGGCCGAGACTACCCCACGACAAAGTGAGGGTTTGTAAACAAAATAGAACCCAACAACATTTAAAAAGAAAACCACATATCTAATGGCAAAACTGGACAAGATTCCAAGCTCGGGGTTTCACCATCGACAACCCTTTTACAAGTAGGGTAAGAACCCAATCGTTGAACACAGGGCTTACCGGATTGGAGCCACGAGCCCTCGAATACAGCCAGCATTATCTTCATCATAGGTTGCAAAGATTTGTCGTAAGTTCCTGCAAGGAGAAGCGATACTGTGTGTTAGTTACCAAAACTCTTTCACTATTAAAAACCTAACTGTAAACCAATATATATTGTGAGTCTTCTATGCTGAAAAGAAAACCAATAATTAACTTAATAAAGAGTAACGAACAGTCTAACGGTGGGACTGTCACCAACTACAAAGTGTGCATACAAGTCTCCAAACCCTACAACAATGATGGAGCACAACCAACAACAATGAAGCCTTATCTTCGCACAGCAGTGATAGGCCACGAGGAAGGAAAAATGGAGCTACAGACAGGCCGCAAGCCAAATGCAAACAAAACTAACAAAATCTTGCAGATTAAAAACCCACAGCTACGAAGGTTGGAAACAATACCAAACACTAAAGACTATAGCAACACTAAAACCAAGTATTGGAGCAAGCTAGAATAGGAAGAACACTCACGGCCACCATGAAACCTTGCAGAGCAGCTCGAAGGCCAGTGTGAACCTCAGAGGGAGAATGACAAGATATTAGGGTTGAAAGAATTATATATTACCAATACATAGATAGGAGGGGATCATGTGCCCTCAAATATTTCCAACCATGCATGGGTCGATTCCAGAGTCCACCTATGGATTCATTTATCCAATTATTAAAACAATGATCTTTATCAAACATTGCTTGAACTATGATGTACGCAAATATATATATCCCATCGTTAATCATATATAATGTTTATTATAATGTTTGATAGCTCGATTTTGAGTGTTTGGGTAAAACAATAATTGGTTATCGTTAACTTACTAAAAGGTGTAACCACTTAATCTAGTGGATAATCCCAAAATTGATTATGCTTAGAACCTTTCAAACTACAATAGATTTATATACTTGCAAAACATTGTTAATTATGCTTGTATTGTGAACCAAACTTATCACTCATAAACAAACAGCTTGGGTGGATATAATGTATGGAGTTGAATAGCATAATAATAGAGTATAAACATGACTTTTACCAAGTTCCATGTTGGTTTAAAACTTCCTTAGACTTTAGTTGCTTCTCAACCCGTCAACACTAGAAGTTACCATATTGGTTTATGTTGGACAAGACAGTTGGTGATTGATCAAGATAACCTGTACTTAACATTGGGTAGAATTTTGATCATAGTAGAAAGATCTACCAAAATAGTTACTAGAAACATAAACTTAATGTAAGAGAGGCATTATGGTAATAATGAAAAGTACAATGGAATAACCTTACTCAAGTCTATAATCATTGGAACGATACTGATTGACTTAGATTTAGGAAGTAAGGGCAAACAGTATTCCATGTGAAACAATGCAGTTATTTTTTACAATAATCAAGCTTATAAAATTAAGGAGTTTTACAGGTAGTAAGTTTCCCTGCATAATGCGAATAAAGATCAGTATGGTACTTTAGTAAATAATACGATAATGTCTGCGATTCTAATAGTACATGCAGTACGACGTAGATGAGGAAACTGATAACCTGTTAATGAGCAATTGGTTTGTACAAATAGGTAACAGGTTAACACTTACCATAACTAGTAAGTTAAAAATCAAATCAAATCATATATTCTACTGTAAATCTTTACTATCAGTATTGAGAAAAGCTCTTCCAAGGATAAAAACAAATAGTGCGAATAAGTGTAACAGTGCAAGTTAAGCATGCTAAAATAGAAATGGATTTACGACAAAGATTACTTGTTAGAGTTCACAGTAAGTATCCTTGGTGTCGCTAAGCTTGATGAAGAAAGGACCCGTTTATCCAAACTTTGCTTACAAGAAAAACTAGAGAAGATAAATTACTTTACCTCTTTGAAGTTGCTTGGAAATTATCAACTTATTTTCTAGCATATTATTTTGCAAAATAGAA
Source organism: Pseudotsuga menziesii (assembly GCA_001517045.1). Lineage (NCBI taxonomy): Eukaryota > Viridiplantae > Streptophyta > Pinopsida > Pinales > Pinaceae > Pseudotsuga > Pseudotsuga menziesii. Next base: position 220,484 of record LPNX010978205.1, on the reverse strand, counting down.
ACACTTCTTGACACTTACAAATTTTAAAACATCTACTTGTTTGATCGTACTTGTAAACCTATAAGAACCAACAATCTGTCTGCATTAGCATAAAGGCTAAGTAAGCCCAGGATTCAAAGTTAGATTCCACCTACTTGCCATAAAGTAAACTCATTAGTAAACTGAAAGAAAATAGTATGCAAGTAAATATTATTTATGTTACATAAAAGAAGCTGCTTTAGTTAACGTAATTTGAAAATGTGTAATACTAATCATTGGACTATTTCATTTTCCGCTAACTGTTAGCTGTTAGTAAACCGTGTAATCAGCATTTTATGTTATCTCAAAATTTTAAATTTTTGTGAAAATTTGGGGGTTTGACAATGCAACAATGGTCTTTGCATCTCGGATGAGTGAAATAGTTGTGAATTTCATCTCTTTCCTACGTAATGCAGTCTTGATGCATGCACCTGCTCCATCATGTTCCCCTTTTTTATGTCTGGTCTCAAAATAGTTCCAAATATCTGGCACCTTGTGCCTCTTGTTGAGAATACACAACCACTGGAAGGCACGAGAATTTTTGAACTACCCCGCACAACCATCAGACCAAATCCAATGTTGTTCCATCTGTATATTGTTATCCTCCAAGTGTTTGTAGAACAATTGAAATCTATGTTGTACAAAATCTAAGTCATGACACCTATCATCACTTATGTAAAAGTGATACTCCTTCAATATAACCCGCTTCTCTTCAGTACTATCTGCCCCATGTCTATAGGTGACATGGATCATTATGATGACCTTATTTGAGTGATAATATTGACTTTGAATCTCATTTTGTGGTTGAAGAGTGTAGTTTTCTGCAAAATCGACCACTGATAATATAGTTCTAATAGGAAATGTATCCCTGTATGCTCTAAACTGCTCATCTTTGACAACGAGCCACATGTACATGCTTTACATAATGTTGTGTCTTTTCAAATAATTCCTCCATGAAGTTGCATACTAGTACTTGGTAGATCAACAATAAAGAAGTACAGATCAATAGGTTGTTACATATATGAAGTAGCAATAGATATCAATAGGAAAAAATACTATTCAGGAACTCGTTGCTAACCTGAGAGGTGACCAATTGTATTTTTTTCCTTTCATTACCTCCACCGATATCATACGTGACATATTTGAATGACTGCAAGTTCACTTCATGTTTCCCAAGTTCATGCTCATCAGTGACATGTATGCATTCGTCCAAAAATGCCATTCCACCACACCTTGGGCATGTCCCATCTACGCAAGGCCTTTGATAAAATGTGCAACCTTCTGTCCTTCTACACAAGATGTGATGGATAAACTCTCTAGATGATGTCAGTGGCAATGTAGTTGAGCATTCCTGCACAAGAGTGTTATGCAAAACATGCAATATATCTATATATGTATCATAATAATAAGCGTACTCAATGTGATATCGACAACAACATGTGTTACGAGCTTTTTTTATTTTAACATACCATGGTTTGCATTTCTCGAAGGATCTTTGGCCCAAGTTAAGTCGATTATGTTCATGCCTAAACCTATAATATAATTTTGTTTGTGTCATGTCAAGAAAATGTTTAATGTGGGGATCATGATCCCTTGAACCCATTCTCAATTTTAGTACATCTTTTTGGTTGGATGAAGGTCTACTATTGTCACGCCAAAACTCTTGCACCAGCCCCTTTGCTGCATCAATGAGCTTCATATCAGAGCGTGGAAACTTGCCAACGAAGGACCAGACATCTATTTCACCAGAGTCAAGTTGTTCTCTTCTAGAACAATACCTATGGAGTGCTTTGATATTGAATCCTACAAGTTTGGATGTAGGTTTAAGAAGGCGAAGGGCCTTGGTGCTTTTGTTCACGATTGATTGTGACAACACACGGCAAGCTGCATTGCAATCCTTTGAACGAGATTTCTTTCCAATATTACTAAATGCATCTACCAAACTTCTGGCAACATAAAAACTTGGTTCACAACTATTTATCATCTTTATCCTTAATTTTTTCCTAACAACAGTCATAGACCTATATTTTAACAATGATATAAATAATCTACATTTATCTCCATCACATTTAGAATCAAAATAGTTGACAAGTATTTGTTGAGATTAATATGCAATACTGCGTTTAGACAACGTACCTTCAAGCGAACCAATGAGACTTTCATCGATTTGTATACGTTTTGGAGTTCTTCGGCGTGAAGTTGCTAATGGAGGTAGGGAGGTTGGAATTGCACCCTGTACCATACCACCCGGTTGGTCTAGCATTTGAACATGAGCTTCATGTCCTTCTGTGTCTTCCTGACGATTGGACGGTGGCAATTGGAAATCCTCTTCAGTGGTCTGAACAACATTGTCTTCTACGAGCATACCTTTGGCATTCAATGTCTCTCTAACTTCGTCACTTGTATACCAACATTCAATTAAATCTGCAAAGGTTTTAGGTGGCCTTGATGTGGACCTACATTTTACTCCTTGATCAATGCCATGCCGTGCTCATTCTTCTAATGATATGGTGATCGAAGACCCCTCGAGTGAATGCTTTTGTCTTTCTTAATGTGGATTGGTAGGAAGAATTGTGGCATCCTCAACAACCGGAATTGGTTGAGTGTCCATAGAGCATATTCAATTGGTCATGTCATTTCTTTTCCTCTCTCTAATTTCTTCAAGGATTTCATTGGGTATCCACTTCCTTGCTGATTTTCTTGCTCGATTGCGTGATTTTACCATGACCACAATGATCAATGATATATATGGTTTCCTTTGCTATCTCCTCAATGGGAAACTACCCAGGGCTTGGTTTCTTTCTTGCTCAATTGTGTCTAGATACTCAATATAGGGGGAAGATTGGGAAGAATGTTGCCTTTTCTAGATCCTCAATTCCAAGAAAAACAATGGTAGAGATGCTCTATGGTGCTCCTCAATGGGAAATTCCCCAATCTTGGTAAATATCTTGAGAAATTGTGTCTACATACTCTTGAGCTAGGGGGGAGATTGGGAAGAATACATTGCCTTTGCTAGCTCCTCAATTGCAAGAAAAACAATGGTAGAAATGTCGTATGGTTCTCCTCAATGGGAAATTCTCCAAACTTGGTTTATTTCTTGCTCAATTGTGTCTACATACTCCACCATAGTGACCTAGTTAATGTTTCCTTTTCTAGCTCCTCAATTGCAAGAAACACAATGGTGGAGATGCTCTATGTGGCTCCTTTCTCAATTAATGGATTCTTTCTTGCTCAATTCATTCTTTATTTATTGCTCCTCAATGTATACCATGCTCCAAGCAAAACTTAGAAACTTGTGGTGGAGATGCTTGATTCACAAAACAAGATTGTGTGAAAATATGGTGAAGAAGATAATGTTCACGATGTTGATGTAATTGTAACTTCGGAATGTATTCACTTGTATTTCTTATGTATTGTACCACGATGTTTATTCCAGGATGTGTCTGTAATGTACTTGAGTCATGTCATGCCCCGATGTTCCTATTAGGAGGTTTTATAATGTAAACAAGTCATGTCAATTCATTGTGGGTAACCCTCCTATTGGTCAAGGGTTAAAGTCCCTGCATTTCTGGGGCACTAGGGTTATTAGACTCTCCTAGAGAAGACAGCCCTAGTAGGCTTTTTCCAAGTCAGGAATTAGTATAAATATGTAGCTAGCCTCTCTATTTATCACACACTCACTCACACTCAATTGTAGCACATAGTTGAGGAAGAAGAAGACATTGGGGCTAGGAAGAAAGAGGCTACTGCTATCGGGAATCATCTTAATGTTTTTGGGTCTTACTTTTGGTGTTGATTCTATCTCTGAGGAAGTTGTGGGGTTTTCTCCATTTATGGTTTCCCTGAGGAAAAACATTGTGTTCATTTTATCTTGTGTTTGATTGATGTGCTTGTTATTCTCTCAGTTAAAGATCCTAATTTAATGCTAGCTTAATGTTAAAAATCTAACATGGTATCAGAGCTAACTTGAGAAGTAGACACTATGCAGCTATGGGAATTAGGGATTCCTAGTTTTTGGATCTCTCTCCACATATTTTCAGAAAAATAAGGTTGGACTAACTCTCCTCCCTAGGGCGCATCTTTCTATCAAAGCAGAATCCAATTCTGATTTTTTTCAGTTTTGGACCCGACACTACTGCCGGAAATTAGGGCTTTCCATAGAAGTGGAATTTTTCAGTGAGCCCGGGCCTTGATTGATCTCCTCCTCAAAATCAAAGTTTAGAGATCAAGATCAAAGCATTTGGTTGGACAGAACTCCGGAAAAGCAAAACCCTAATCTGCTCCTGAACCAGCACTGCAGAATTTCAACTCCAAATCCAGATCCAACATATTGACCTGGTAAGATCTAAATATTTTGTATTTCCATTTGAGGTTCTCAGTTAAGATGTCTCATCATACCAAACTTGATTAAAATATTAAGGGAGTTGATAACTTCTGAGCCTAGAAGTATAGGATCTCCCTGGTCCTGGAAGAAAATGAGTTGGACTCCTATATCAATGAGGAGGTTCCAGTTTGGGGGGGAGATCAGGCTAAGGCCTTATACTATAGGTGTCCTCCCTAAAGACACCTAAATATATGTTTGATGCCCTAAACAAATTGTTTGAAGGGAAGAACATAAACCGGAAGATGACTTTGAGAAACCAACTAAAGAATGTAAAGATCTAGAATGTAGAAACCATCCAATCTTACTTTACAAGAGTCTCTCAGATCAAGGAATAGCTGGAAGCAGTAGATGAAGAAGTGGAGAATACAGAGATTGTAATGACCACCTTGAACGGTTTCCCTAGATCATGGGACTCCTTTATTCAAGGAATATGTGCTAGAAAGAAGTTAGTTAAGTTCAGCAGACTATGGGAAGAGTGCTCTCAAGAAGAAGCTCAATTAGTAGCTCGAGAAGAAAATATGGGAAGTGAAGATCAAGCTCTCACGATACACTCCAAGAAAACCAGAAGAAGTTCTCATCACCCTAGAGGTAAGCACTCTCACAAAGATAACACTAGAAAATATTTGTCTATAATCAGATGTTATACATGTGACGAGAAAGGACACTATGCTAGAGAATGTCCTAGAAACAAAAATGTCTCTCACAAGAAGAAGGGAAACAAGAGAAGACATCATGCTCATGCTGCAGAGGATGGTGAACCTTCCACAAAGATATTCAGACAAGAAAGTGATGATTCTTATAGTGATTAAGAATATGTTTTGATTTCCGCTCTCACGTGAAACATCACACATGGAAGCAATGATTGGCTTATAGATAGTGGGGCTTCCAAACATATGACAGGATTCAAGGAATCCTTTGTGAAACTATCAGAACATGAATCACCACAAAAGGTGATACTTGGAGATGAGTACCAGTATCCAATAAAAGGTAGTGGGGAATCCTCCTATAAGCTAGACTCTGGAAAGTCTATGACAATGAAGGAAGTATTGTTTCTACCAGGACTAAAGAAGAACCTCCTCTCCATATCTGCATTAGATGCAAAAGGAATGAGGGATGCATTTATAGATGGTCAATTCACCATGTGGCCAAAGAGAAAGACTGTTAATGATGCAATAGTGATTGGGAAACAAGAAGGAGGTCTATACAAATTGAAGGGCCATCTAGAACAAGCCTTGGTCCATGACACAGTAGAGCCAAATGAACTTTGGCATAGAAGGCTTGCACATGTGCATTATAGAGCACTACCACTTGCAAGCAAAGTTGTTGAAGGTCTTCCAGAAATTCAAGCAAAACATGATGGGGTTTGCAAAGGATGTGTGAAAGGAAAGAACACAAAGAAGAAATTTCCAAGTAGCGAGAGCAAGGCAAAAGGAATCTTGGAAATCATCCACTCCGATGTATGTGGTTCATTGTCATCAAGTTCATTAAGCGGGTATGCATACTATGTTTCTTTTATTGATGAATTTTCTAGGAAGACATGGATTTACTTTATGAATAACAAAGATGAAGTTTTCAGCAAGTTCAAGGAATTCAAAGCCTTGATCGAGAACCACACTGAAAAGAGGATCAAGACCTTTTGATCAGATAATGGTGGAGAATTCACGTCAAATGAATTCAAAGAGTTGTGCAAAGAATCAGGGATTAAGAGGGATTTATCCACTCCATATAATCCACAACATAATGGGGTTGCAAAAAGGAAAAATAAAACTATCATGGAAGCTGCAAGAGCAATGCTTCATGATCAAGATATTCCCATGCATCTATGGGCAGAAGCTGCCAGAATAGCGGTGTATGTACAGAATTGTACTCCACAAAGAGTACTTGAGAACAAGACACCTAAAGAAGTCTTTTCCTGCATGAAACCAAAAGTCAACCATCTCAGAATATTCGGCTGTCCAGTGTACATACATATTCCAAAAGAAAAGAGGACAAAGTTAGATCCTTCAAGAAAGAAGGGTATATTTGTGGGATACTCTAAAAGATCGAAGGATTATAGAATATACTTCCTACGATTCAAGAAGATCGACATCAGTAGGGATGTAACATTTGACAAAGACTCAGCTTACAACAAATCTAGAAAGAAACCTACCGAACTTCTTGAAGAATCGGAAGCACCCATAATTCATGACACAACCATGAATGAAGAAACTCAAGAAGAAGATCGAGAATTTGAAGAACCTCAAGAACCTGTAGATCCACCTCAAAAGAAGAACCCTCATCAAAGGAAACCTACCTGGGTACGAGAAGCTATCCAAGGTGCGGAAAGATACGGGGCTCTAGAAGAGAATCACAGAGAAAGAAAGAGGACCAGGTCCTGCTCCGGATATGTAGCATTATTATGTGATTTCATCGATAAAGAACCTTCCAACTACAAAAAAGAGACGGAATGGAAAGAATGGAAGGATGCTATGATCGAAAAGTATCAATCGATCATGAAGAATGATGTTTGGGATGTTGTCCCAAGACCAAAAGGGAAGTCAGTTGTAACTTCCAAATGGATCTACAAGATCAAGCATGCTGCAGATGGTAGCATAGAAAAATATAAGGAAAGATTTGTTGCTCGTGGCTTCTCCCAGAAAGAAGGAATAGATTATGAAGAAACTTTTGCACCTGTAGCCAGATACACTTCCATCAGATCGGTACTTTCTCTGGCTGCAGTCGAGAAATGGAAGATACACCAAATGGATGTCAAGACTGCTTTCTTGAATGGTGTAGTAGAATAGGAAGTGTATGTACAGCAGCCACTCAGTTTTGAGACACATGACGAGTCTCATGTGTGTAGATTGAAGAAAGCCCTGTACAGTTTGAAACATGCACCTAGGACATGGTACGACAGAATTGACATCTTTCTATCCAGTTTGGGCTTTACCAAGAGTAAAGAAAATTCCAACCTTTACTGCAAGGTTGAAGATGGCAACCCAGTGATGCTCCTACTGTATGTAGATGATCTATTTGTAATAGGTATGGATGGGTTGATTGCTGATACGAATAAGAATCTTACTGTCGAGTTCGAAATGAAGGACTTGGGTATGATGCATTATTTTCTAGGCATGGAGGTGTGATAGAATGTAGATGGAATTTCCCTAGGACAAGGGAAATATACGATAGAGATCTTGAAGAGATTCGGGATGATGGATTGCAAGGCCATGACCACACCTATGGCATCGAACCTAAAGCTATTGAGTGATGCTTCATCAGAAGCAGTTGATGCTATGATGTATCGTCAGATGATTGGGTCCTTGATGTACCTGATGAACACGAGACGAGATATTTGCTTTGTTGTGAACACCTTGAGCTAGTTCTTGACAGATCTGAGACATGTTCACTTGATTGCTGCAAAGCATATTCTGAGGGACCTAAGGGGTACAGTTGATTATGGGCTCAAATATGAGGCGAGTCAGAAGATTAACCTGGAGGGTTAAGTTGATTCAGATTGGGCAGGCAGTGCCATCGATAGGGAGAGCACTTCAAGGTGTTGCTTCAGTATGGGATCAAGAGTGATCTCTTGGTTTAGTAGGAAGCAATCCTGTGTGGCACTGAGTACAGTTGAAGAAGAGTATGTCACAACTTGTTCAGCTAGTTGTGAGGTAGTATGGCTAAGGAAGATACTGTCTTATTTATTTGATCTCCAGTTGGATGCTACTTGTATATATTGTGACAACCAGAGTTGTGTGAAATTGTCGAAGAACCCGGTGTTCCATGACAAGTTGAAGCATATCGAGATCAAGTATCACTATATCAGGGATATGGTGCAGAGAGGAGCAATGAAGCTCCAGTATGTTGTGACGGACGAACAAACAACTAATGTGTTGACGAAGCCATTGGCCAGAGTGAATTTTGAGTACTTCAGGGAGAAGTTTGGTGTTCTCAAAATCGAGGTTCCTTCCAAGGGGAAGTGATGAGTCCGTGAGCCATTCTGACATGGTGAGAGGATTGGTTCCTTCCATGGTCAGATGTAAGGGCTGAGCCATTCTGTCATGGTGAGAGGATTGGTTCCTTCCATGTCAGATGTGAGTGTTGAGCCATTCTGATGTGACTATAGGATTGGTTCCTACATGATCAGATATAAGGGATATTGCCATTCTCTGAATGGAGGTGCCTGGTCAGTTACCAGGAATACTCAGTCTAGGAATGAGGGCCATTCTGATATGACTCTAAAATGTAGTCTTACATGATCATATGTGAGTGTATGGCCATTCTAATGTGATTAAGGGATGTGTTCCCACTTGATCAGATATAAGTTCTATTTCCATTCTTTGAATGGAGGTACCTGATCAGTTACCAGGAAAGCTCAGTCTGGGACTAAGGGCCATTCTGATATGACTGTGGGATGTGTTCTCACATGATCAAATGTGAGTGCATGGCCATTCTGATGTGATTGAGGGATGTGTTCCCACTTGATCAGATATAAGGGTTGTTTCCATTCTCTGGGAGAATGGAGACAGTTGGTCAGTTACCAGGAACCCTCAGTCTAGGATAGAGTGCCCTTCTGACATGGTTAGAGGATTAAGTTCCTTCCATGGTCAGATTTAAGTGTTGTGCCTTTTCACAGATAGTAGTAGGTGTATCCTACCATGCTGGTGATTGTAAGTGTTGTCCCTTTCCACAGATGGTAGTAGGTGTGTCCTACCATGCTGGTGGATGTAAGTGATGAGCCTTTCCACAGATGATAGTAGGTGTGTCCTATCATGCTGGTGGATGTGAGTGCTGTGCCTTTTCACAGATGATAGTAGGTGTTTCCTATCATGCTAGTGAATGTAAGTGTTGGGTCGTTCTGATAGGGTTTTGGGATGTGTTCCCGCATGGTCAGATGTGAGTGTTGGGCGTGCCTTTCTGACATGGTGTTGGATGTGCTCCTCTCATGCTCAGATGTAAGTGTTGGGCGAGCCATTCCGACTTAGGGTCAGATATAAGCACTGAAGAAGACCTACATGGTGGCTAGGCCTACAACCAACATGAAAAAGGGTTGGCTCTGTAGAACTTCTTGTGACGAGAAGAATCATGAGATAGCACCCGTGATGATCTAGTGATGATGATCTAGATCCAGTGATGATCCAGATCTAGTGATGATGCTCCAATGATGACCCAGATCGAGTGATGATCCAGATCCAATGATGATGTCCAGTGATGATCCAGATCCAGTGATGATGATCCAGATCCGATGATGAAGATTACTTGAAGATGAAGAGGACTTGATGATGATCCAGATGATACAGAGAAGAAGACTTGTGCTGATAAATTGTGTCGAGAGAATACCTTCCTAGTTAAGAGGGAGCGTTGATGTAATTGTAACTTTGGAATGTATTCACTTGTATTTCTTATGTATTGTACCCCAATGTTTATTCCGGGATATGTCTCTAATGTACTTGAGTCATGTCATGCCTCGATGTTCCTATTGGGAGTTTCTATAATATAAACAAGTCATGTCAAGTCTTTGTGGGTAACCCTCCTATTGGTAAAGGGTTAAAGTCCACACAGTTCCGGGGCACTCGTGTTATTAGAGTCTCCTAGAGAAGTCAGCCCTAGTAGGGTTTTGTCAAGTCGGGAATTAGTATAAATAGAGAGTTGGCGTCTCTATTTATCACACACTCACTCGCACTCAGTTGTAGCGCATAACTGAGGAAGAAGAAGACACTAGGGCTAAGAAGAAAGAGGCTACTGCTATCGAGAGATCATCTTACTGTTTTGGCGTCTTACTTTTGGTGTTGATTCTATCTCTGAGGAAGTTGCGGGGTTTTCTCCATTTATGGTTTCCCCAAGGAAAAACATTGTGTCCATTGTCTCTTGTGTTTGATTGTTGTGCTTGTTATTCTCTCAGTTAAAGATCCTAATGTAATGCTAGCTTAATGTTAAAAATCTAACACACGCACTGTCTATAACCTGAATTTGCGTACAGACTGTCAAACCTGCGAAAATGTGTTTAGAGTGTTTCTTGGACAATGACTGCTATTGTTTATACAAAGGATAAATGCGCATGTGTTATTGTTAACAAAAACGGGGTGCATTTTGGATACATAAAACGTGTGCACATTTTACTCTAATATAATTTTGGAGCATTTAAGAAGGTAGTTGCACGGCTAAGGGATCATTCAAGGTTTAGGGGGAATTAACAAGCACACCCTTAGTCTTTGTGCCTTAACATCCCCCCTTTCTTCAACCTAACTATATTGTTTTACAACTCTAGGGGTGTGTGATAAGGGGATACATGGGGATATGTGTGTGTGAGAAAGATAGGTTAGGGGGTGTTATTGGTAATGGGAGACATACGAATGTGTGTGTGTGTGTGTGTGTCAGAGAGATAGGTTAAGGGATACTAGTGGTAAGGTCTGACACAGGGATTTGTGTGTGTGTGCTAGAGAGATAGGGTAGGGGGTGC
>LPNX010978205.1:194646-207146 GCA_001517045.1 Pseudotsuga menziesii | reverse complement strand
GGTTGGGGAATAGATAGGGGGTGGGGGCTAAGTGTAGTTGGATGAGTTGGGGAGCAAGAAAGAGTGGAGAGAGAGGTTTTAGGTGTTAGGAGTGAGAGAGAGGTTCTAGAAGGATGCGTGTGTGTGTGAGAGAGGAAGAGAGAGAGAAAGGAGGGAGGGAGTTTAGGGAGGTGGGGTGTTAGGAAGAGAGAGGAGGGGGGGTTAGTATGAGTTAGGGGGAAGAGGGGAGTTATGGAGGGACATAAAATAATAAAAGTATTGGTATAATTGACAAAAAACAATCATTGTAATATTTAAAAATGTGCTCTCGTATTTCTTAACTAAAACACGCCCCCGTTTTTATTAGCTAAAACAAACTCGTGTTTTGCTTATATAAAACATGCTTCCATTTTTCTTTACTAAATCCCACTCACATTTTGTTTAAATTCAAAAAGATATTCCCTCCAAATGATAAGGCTGAGCCTCCACCCATGCTTTCATGGAATTCTTATGGCTATGTGTCTGCTTCATACTTTGCTTCAGATTCAACATGCCTATGCCTTGGAGTATGATAAACCATGGCTAATTCAACATTATATCCAAATTTTCAATATGCTCATGTTTAGCGATTCGTCTCATTATGCTGCACACATCCATTTTATATGAGATTTTAGAAATAGATATGGTTTTTTTTGCAGATTCTAATTATGTAAATTTTAACAAGAATACATAATTTTTTCTATTTTTTTCTTATTTATCTTCTATCATCACTCCTCAACTCAAAAAAGACACTGTTAGTGTTTCGTTCATATCTCTTTCGTTTCTCAACCATTTAAAAAAAAATTGTATGGTGCACTAAAGAACACCAACCTCTACAAGCTATAAAAAAACCCATTTCCAAATAATTGCATTAAGACATTCAAATGTTGCACCCACTACTTTCAAGGATTGATCTTTTAGATAATTAAAAAAAATTAAAAAAATTATTTTTATTATTGAAAAAATAGTCGTGCACTAGTCCTATATGTTCTCTATATGTATATCGGTTTTCGTAAGTTTATTCCATCATTTAGAGACTCAGATGCTGCACCCACAAAAACATATACCTTATAATTTGTCCCAAAAATAAAAAGTGCCCGTTAAAAAGTATCTAAATTTAGATAGTTAATAACATTTTCAATTAAAAAAAATTATATATTTGGAAAGGTCATTCAATTTCCTACATTTATTGTTTTTTACTCATCGCAAGATTCATTGTGTAAGTGTCTCAAAATATCCATGCAAGTTGATGGATGTCTATTTTTTCAGTTTTGTATTACATCTAACGTGCCAAAAGAGACCCTCAACTTCTTACACACACCCAGGAACAAAATTTTCCTCCCACATATCAGAAAAATCTATGTGCATAGAGGCACAATTCTTGTTCCAGTCACAGTTTAAATCGGGTAAAGGAGAAATTGCACAAAACACATCCATCACAAACCTTGACATGTAAAATGTTTTCTTTCAGTTGGTTGAGGTTTTCTGATACTTCTCTATTTCATCTTTCAAATTGAAAGATAAAACTTGTGCCCAATTGAAAGAATCACCTGTAAGAAAAATGTGATGAGCCACAGGAATCCACTTAGCTTTGAACAAGGAGCAGTTTCCTGACCCATACAAGAAACAACATAGTTTCTAGTAATGAGAATGGTTCCTTAAACCAGGAAATTGGATAGGCATTAGTGGAGGTTATCAACTATTCCCTAAATAGTTCTGTGCTGTTCATCCAAAACTTGACCACCTCTTCGTAGTTGAACCGAATAATGGCCTCATCAAGAAATTTTGATGTCAAAAGCTGTCTAGGAGGGCCAAGCACATAATCCCTAGCAAATACGTTAGAATGGAACGATGCAATAGGAGTATGGGTATTATCATTGAAAGAGCATTTGTTAGGGTTTGCATAGTCCAACTCCCACTTAACAAGGACTGTATAGGGAATGAAAGGGGGTCTAGCAGCAATGTAGTGAAGCTGAGAACTCTGAATTCATTCATAAGCCGACTGACCATGGGTGACAAAGGATAAATAATCATTGTCAAAAATGGCGTAAATCCTGGACTAGTCCAGGTAGAATGTATTAGACACATGTCCAATGGTATCAGTGAACACATCGGCGTTAGGGTCTTTGTTCTTTTGCTCCTCAAAAGTTGTTTTCGACCTGGTATTCTTGGAGGTGGTGGACATTATCTCTGATTGGATTTTGGAAACCATGTTTAAAATAGTGACATGAGTTCAAACCAACATAAAAAAGGGTCAAGTGGTAATTACTTACTGGTGAAAAGGCTTAGAAAACTATAAAATCCATGAGCTGGAGAAAGGAAAAATCTACGGTAAAATACTCGAACATAGCAAGAAAGAACGAGCAAAATGGTAAAAACAGCTATAACTTCAAACAAATTTAAAACCCAAAATTAAATGGAAAAAAATGTAGACCGTAGATATAGGATATATGGATGACTACGATCGAAGCGACAAAATATAATGGGATAGTGCTAAGGTCCAAATAATTGTGATTTTCGATTTCCACGTTCCCGACTTCGGAAGTCGAAAACCGGGAAGTAAATATTCGACCAAAAAACTTGTGAGTTTTTTTATTTCCGCGATCCAAAAAGCAATATTGTTGACTTTCGTGATCCGAAAATAAAAAATCAGAAATCACGAATATCATAAAAACCTTCAAAAAATAACTATATTTCCGCTTTCCGCAACCCAGATATCTGAAATCGAAAATCGAGAAAGGAACATTTCCTTATTGAAAATTATAGGACTTTCGAGATCCAAACATCGGAAATCGCAAAATAGAAAACAAACTTCAATGAACCTCCAAAAAATGGATTTCCACTTCCCGATTTCGGAAAACAGGAATCACAATCAAGAAAGATAGGTTGGAAAACAAGTTAAAATATATTCCGAAAGTCAATAAATCCAAACAAACAAGGGTCATTAAGGAAATTTATCATTAATGTATTTAGTAATGAATGTCTTGAAGTAAAACCTAAGTTGTAAGTCGAGTTAGTAGTACCCATAAAAGTATTATTAAAATGTAATTTCCAGTCTCCCAAGGTAAGTCTATTTTTACTCTTGGGCGTTCTGGGTGTAAATGCCGATTTAGGTAATTTAATGACATATTTGATTGATGTTTATAACAACATATTTGATAGGTGATTATATTTTAAAATTTGGAGTAAGTGTTTATATTTTAGAATTGAAGTACATTACTAAGTATAATTTTTCTAGATTATAGGAGGATGAATATTGACTTTATGATCTCCTTCCAAATTAGAAATAAACAATTATTTAAAAACTAATATAAAAAATAATGATAGCTGATGTATAGATAACTTCGAGATAAAAAAACAACTGGTCACTCATGCATACATAACTTGAAAATAAGAAAATAACTAATCATTAATGCATGAATAACTTGAAGATAAGAAAATAACTAGTCACTAATACATGGATCACTTAGAGTTGATTACAACTAACTCATTACTTGATCACTCATGCATGGATAACTATAGGCACTTTATAAAAAACAAAACATTTAACTTAAAAAAAATAAATGATTACAACTAAACACAAAATTAATAATAATAATAACAGATAAATAACTTATTTACGATGCTTAACTTGTTCATAGCAATTCATAACCATTAGTACCATTAGTAAAACCTAACTTAACTTGTCATGTTTATCCATCACAAGTTAATTAATTATACTAGTAAATATTCACAATTTCAACCAATTTCCAATAAACAAACAAAAAATCCAATAAGAAAGCTTTCGTAAAGAAGTTGACCTATAAATAGATCAATGGCTTTGGTCATTCATTATTTGCTTTTTTTAGCTACACAACTTTAATGATGAAGACTCGCAGCAAAAGGGCAATCCAAGAATCGAATAACGACGGGACGTTATGCAGCAGAAAGCTTCAAAATTATCCAGGAATTCAACAACACAATGTCGATAGATGCGAAGAATTGTCAAGCCCGCCGGATCACAATGCCAAGAAGAAGAAACAGCAGCGTGATGATGATGGATCAACGGAATGCTTGTTCGACCGCCTTCCCGTGGACATAATTCATGACATTCTCTCTCGGCTATCAATCGCCCAGCTATTGATAGCTGCGAGAACGTGCCATGCTTGGCGCCGCATGATTTTGTCCTCCAATCTCTTTCAACGGTTGTTCGACGAGAGAAACCAGGAATCATGGATTGTTCACTGCAGGCCGTCTCCCTACAATTTTGACGGATTTTGGTTCCTCAACATCAACTCCCAGGTAAAGGTAATGGTAAAGTGGTCCTTAATGGAGGAGCGCGAGGTCTGGTTTCTCCAGGGAGATGCAGACGGCCTTATGCTTTTTCTGAGCGAAGGAAAACTGGTTGTGGTTAATCCATTATCAAAGAAAATGCGAGTACTGCCTGATACACAGGTGACCTCGCGCCTTACTTTGGATCAATGTCTCAAAAAAAGAGTATGGTATTGCAGAACTACTACCACTACTCCGCAAATACATCTCTCTCTCCACACAGTTCTTGACCCTGCAGATCAGAAGTCATTTAAAGTGATGGTGTGGGGAGAGCTGAGAACAAGGCAGATACATCTTCTTGTTTACAGCTCCGCCACAGATTCGTGGAGCTCAAAGCTGTGTTCTCAGGTGGATTACAGATTGTTTAAGCGACCAATTTATTTCTCTGTAGATGGCGCCACCATCTACGTCACCTCACCGCAGCGGTCTCCGTCTATGGTGGCTAGTTACAACACAGACACAGCTTTGTTCGTAGTTAATGAACCAAGAACATTGGACTTGCGTGGCTGGTTCTTTCACATGTTTGTGGATCGTGTGCAGATCATTGGAATCATGGCTTACAGGAGCCAAATACTTCTGTTAGCTGTCGTCGCCGGCTATTATATGCGGCATCCATTGAGTGTATTGGGATTATGGCAGGGAAGTCCCACCGGAGGGCAATGGCAGCTTTTCACTGCAAAAAAAATAGGGCATCCGTCATGGAAGATCGTTGTGGCGTATGACGGAAATAACAGCATGACCCTCATTCAGGGATGGGGGTTGGTGATGACGCTGAATTTGGATAGCAAAGAGTGGAAGATAATACCTTCAAACCCAACATCCCTCGGTACTACACGTGGTGATGCCGTCTGGGGTTATCATATGAAATTGAGACTTTCCACAGCCTGATCAAGCGATTGAACAAGTTTAAACATTAGAACAGTTTGCTTATACTGCGAATTTTTTAATGGAATCTCGGCAATTTCTTCATTTGATTAGATTTTTTTACTGAAATCAGAAGTCGTTTTTATGTTGTAAAATCAGAAGTCGTTTTTTTATGTTGCGAAATCAGAAGTGGTTTTTTATTTTGGAATTGTATTAGTTAATGCTAGTTTTTATTTGAGATTTGGGATGTAATATCATTTATGTGTTTTTTTATTTATGGATAACATGGACTACGTTATGGTAGTTTTTTGAAATTTAAAATAAACAATTATAAAAAATATATAAAAAATAACTGGTTGGTGATGAACTGATAACTCATAGCTAAGCATCCATAACTTAGAGTTGAACCAGTTTAATCAGAAGAATAGGAGGAATAAAAAGTGTATTGTTCAAGTTGATTTTATGCCACTTGTTTCAAATGCTAATTAAAAATTAACCAGTTCTAAAAAGAATATATAAAAGATAAGTGATAGGAGCTGATGCATCCATATATAATTCTTTGCTAGAATTGTGTGATTGACAACCACTTTAATTAGAGGAAGACCATTGATAACATGTGGTAATTGAGACATATCAAAGCGTGATTATAACTATGCATGGATAATAAGTAATAGTTATTTGTGACAATTAACTTGTGGAGTATAAATATTCACCAAACATAAGTTAAGTAACTATACTCATATTCATCAAACTATGTAACTAATTCTTTAAATATTAAAGTTGTTCACACCTTAAATAAAGCATAATTCCTGTAAATAGTTATGCCTGAGCTTATCTCTATTGTTGATTCCCTCCATCCAACTCGCAATGAATAAATGACAAATATGAGTTCGTTCCAGGGCTACATCTATAAACGACAAATTTCAAGTCCGGAACCGACTCATATTTTCTCGACCATTCGATGCCAAAAAAAAGTCGTTTAGGGCCTCAAAACGGCTCTGGAAGTTTAGGACCCAAAAACAACCAAAAATAGTAAATTGTCCTACAATTAAGGAACCTGGAAAACTGAAAGAAACAATAGTGGGGGTCCAAGTGGAATAGGTGGGTGGCTACCAATATCCTCCTGGATCATTATGTACCATGAATGGCCGGGTTTACACCCATGAAAGACACAAAGAAATATTGATTTGTCTATAAGAGAGATAATTCTCTGTTTTCAGGCCCTCGCTCGAGGTTTGTAGCTCAATCAAGGTATTCAAATCCCTCGATCGAGGGTTTATTAAACCCTCAATCAAGGGTCTAATAAACCCTTGATCGAGCTACTATTAAAACATTGGTGGAGCTACTGTTAAAACCTCAATCTTAACACCTCGATCGAGGTTTTCTTAAACCCTCGATCGAGCTTCTACTAAACCCTCGATCGAGGTTCTAACACCTTGATCAATGGTTTAGCAGAAGCTCGATCAAGGGTTTAAGAAAACCTTGATTGAGAATTTGTTAAACCCTTGATTGAGGGTTTAAAAATTGCTTGATCGAGGTAGGATTTTGTGTTTTTTCCGAAAGTGCCTTTCCAAAAAGTGTAACAAGCTCCATGGATGCATCCTGGTCTCAAATTTTGAGCCCTCAAAATATTTATAGAAAGTAACAGAGAAAACATATATTTCTTCCAAGAAACTATGAATTTTGGTTCTAAGGCTTGTGAGGTTATGCTAAGAATTTTAAAAGAATGGGAAGTATGTGCAGTTGATGCAAATGGTTTGTCTAGTGGTTTGGCAGTGGCTTGGAACTCGAGAATTTGTAACTTTAAACCTTTCAATACTTGTGTTGGGATTTTGTTGGAAGGTAAAGTGCAAGGGATTGAGAAGAATTTGCATTTTCTGAATATTTATTCTCCTTACAAGGATTAGAGGAATTTTTGGGATAAGGTTGATGATAACGATTTATTAAGTCTAGAAGATATGGTAATTGTTGGGGACTTAAATTTTACCTTACACTCTTATGAGAATTGGGACATGAATTCTCCTCTAGATCCTTTGTCTAATTATTTCTTAGATCTTTTTAAGAAACATCGGTTATTGGATATCGTTCCTGCAAAAGTATCTCCTACTTGGAAAAATAGTAAGAAGGAAGGTGAAGGAGTGAGTAAAAGATTTGATCGATTTTTCATGAGGAAATCCTTGGTGGATTACTGTTTGAGATATTGATCTTGGGTCATATATACTAATTTATCAGATAATTTTCCAATAGCTCTCTAATTTGAAGAAGAACCATTCGACTCAAATTTTCCTTTTAAGTTTAACCATTCATGGTTAAAAAATGAGGATTTTTGTCAAATGATTAGAGAATTATGTGTAATTGTCCCATGTCCAGATAACATGAATTTGATGAATATCCTAGTCTATAAAGTGAATCTCCTTAAAAAAAGGTTGCATCTTGGTTAAAGAACAAATCTATTGAAGAAACAACTCTTTGCAACTCATAGAAAGTGAAATTACCGAGCTTATTCTGGAAAACTTGACAGGATCTTTCTTTGTGGAAGATATAGCAATTTTTTTGGATCTTGCAAGTAAAAATGATGTTATTTTAAAGAAAGAAGAAGAGACAATGAGACTAAAAAAAGAGCACTATGGATTGAAGCTGGTGATAATAACACTCATTTTGTTCACAGATTTGCAACATATCATAGGAAACAAAATACAATTCGGGAAATCAAGAATGACGAAGGGAACATGGTAACTTCTCAAGGAAATATAAAAAAAGATGCTGAAAAACACTTCAAAACTCTCTTTAAAGATAAGAAAAGGGCTCTTATTGGTAATAAAATGAAGGTTCTAGAGTACATTCCTTCTTTTTTCTCCAGGGAAGAAGGTCTTGAGATAGGTAAAGATATTTCACTTGATGAAATAAAGAAGGTTTTATCTATCTTTGCCAAAGATAAATGATCTGGTCCATATGGTTGGATTACTGAGTTATTCTTATTTTTTTTTATATCATGGGTAAGGAGTTGTTGGAAGTTGCAAAGTTCTCCAAGAAAGAGTGCTTTATCACAGGGTCTCTAAACTCTACTTTTATCACCCTTATTCTGAAAAAGGACAATCTAGATACTTTTTTTTAGACTTCGGGCCTATTGCACTTTGCAACTTGGTTTATAAGATGCTGACAAAAGTGATAGAAGAAAAACTTAAATCGAAGCTATCAGAGTTATTCTCAAAGGATAATTTTGGATTTAGTCTCAAAGGATCAATTTGGATTCTTATCTAACATGAATATTTTAGACGCTATCGAGGTTACACAAGAATGTTTGCATTCAACTAGGACAAAAAATCGTAGATCTATTGTGATGAAAATTATCTGGAAAAGGCTTACGATAAGCTAAATTTGGACTTCTTAAGTTTGGTTCTATTTCAGACTGGTTTTCCTACTCAAGTGGTCAAGTGGATCATGGCTTGTGTATCCACTACAAATTTTGTGTTTTTTATAAATGGATTTCCTACTACTTTCTTCATAAGCACAAGAGGTTTAAGGAAGGGTTTCCCTATGTCACCTTTGTTATTCCTTCTAATGATTGAAGGGTTATGCATAATGGTAACGAAATCGTACAAAGAAGGTCACTTATCAGGTATACAATACTTAATAGATGTCAAAATTACTCATCTTATTTTTGTAGATGATGTGATTTTCTTTGGGTTGGATAATATTAAATATTGGAATGTTTTTCATGCTATATTGGAAATATTCTGTAATGCAACAAGTATGGAATTCAATGATGAAAAATCATGCATCTATACACATAATTTTCATACCAAGGCATTGGAAAAACTTAAAAATCTATTTCAGTTTAAGTTTGAACAAATGGAGGAAGGCTTCATATATTTGGGTTTTATTTTAAAACCAAATAATTACCGTGTCAAGGATTGGCTTTATTTGATTAAGAGGATTGATCAAATAGTTGCTAATTGGTCTTACATATTTCTCTATGGGTGGAAGACTTACTTTAGTCAAGGCAGTTCTGCTAAGTATTCTGGTCTTTGGTGTTCACTTGTTATGCTTCCAAAATCCACCATAAACATTATAAGAGCAGATTTTTTTCATTTTTTGTGGGCAGGTACAAGAAATGAAGGAAAGTTTCATTTGGTCTTTTGGGAAAAACTTGCTTTACTTAAATACAAGGGTGGATGGGGCATAAAAAACTTGGCAGGTTTTAATATTGCTCTTTGTTTAAAAAGTACGTGGATATTTCTTTTCGATAAAGGTCTATGGAGTATGGTGATGAAAACTAAATATTTGAAGAAAAGGACTATCAATAGTTGGTTTAGATTAACAAAAATTGATCAAAATGGATGGTCTATTATATGGAACAATTTTCTTAAGGTTTTTCACTGGATTAAAAGGGGATTAGCTAGGATATTGGAAATGGAAAAAATGTTCTTATTGGGGTGGATCCTTTTGTTGGAGACAATGATGTTTTTTATTTTCCCCAGTAAATTCTTAATAATTTAGAGTTGATAGGTTCTAAAACCATTGATCGGATATAGATACCCAAATGGTCGGTTCTGAATGGTGGATATTGGTTCAATGTTAGAGATGTGGGTCTTATAGGTGAATCAACTTTGGAATGGGATAAATATATAGATTTCCTGAAGGAGATAGGGGTTAAACTGAATGATGAAGAAGACAAATTAGCTTGACTAAAGAACAAAAAGAATGGGATTATCACTGCTAAGTTGGATTATGACTTTATTGCTAAAAAATGGATCAAGGAGGACAACATGTGGTGGTTTAAAAAGTCGTGGAACTGGAATGTTCCACAAAAAATGAAATGTTTTTGGTGGTTAGCTCTAAAAAACAATATCTTAACTTGGAAAAATCTTATGAGGAGGTGTTGGTAGGGCCCAAGCAATTGTATTTTGTGCAAATTGGAAAGTGAAATTGTTTTACATATTTTTGTAAATTGCTTATTTTGCAGAAAAGTCTGGTCTTTGGCTACAAATTTGTTGGGCATCATATATGAGTGGGGGTTCAAGGAACTAGAAGATTCCTTTACTAACTAGTTCCATGAATATGATTTCTTTAGTCTTCTTCCAATTTTTATATCTTGGTTTATCTGGATTATGAGGAATAATTTTGTTTTTCAAAATACCTCAACCAATGTAATGATATGTGGGATTAAAGGAATTAGTCTTTTTAAAGAATATATGGACTTTAATCTGTCAAAGAATACTAAAAGGATATATGGCCTATTTTTGTTAAGAAATTTTTGAAGTAAATTCTTTTGTAATCTTTCGGTTCTGTTTAAATATCTAGACTATATGTAAATAGTATGTTTTAGTGTCATAATATAAAGGGGTAACAATATTCTACAAGGAGTTTCTATATGAAGGATGAAGTATGAAAGCAAGATCTTGATATGTAAAAAAAATTCTTTGATTTAATAAAATAGCAGGAAAAGGTCATTTTCTTTTGAAAAAAAATTTATTAGGATGCTTTTCGATTTCAAGAGCTTCTCTAAAGAGTTAAGAGGAGTATTGAGCAACGAGGTAAGGTAACCTATCAACGTTCACAGTAGTTGGAGAAAATAAACAACTAAAAAGTGACACCTTAGCAAGGCACTATCTAATAGCTATAATGAATCATAATGGATAAGTTCCCTTCCTAAAAAAATTCAATAGAAGAGGCATTTAGAAAAATTATATTAAATAAATAATATGCATTTTTATGGATGAAGACTTGCAAATTATAAATACAAATGAGTGCGATGTTCATATTAAAACATGAAAATTATAGACCAATAATTCATTTTAACTTTTTTAGTTGAGATTTAATTAGAGAATAGGATGGAAAGAATAACAAAGAGGAAGGGACAACAATAAAAAATAACTTATGTGTTGTTCCTACACATTCTCTGCTACCAATTTTGCAACATTACCACCAATTATCTTGATTTAAAACTTCCTTAAGTTGGATATTCACATATCTCCTTCTAGGTTTACTTTGTGTTCTTGTAGTTTATCGTGTGTTTATCTTTGAACAAAAGATTACATTCATCTCACTCTTAAGGTGGTCACTCCAAACTTGTATGTTTTTCTTGCAATGAGAAAATAAAATGTTGGTATATTTTTTTTTATTTAATAGGGTGTGTGCAAGAAGTTGAGGGTCTCTTTTGGCACGTTAGATGCAATACAAAACTGAAAAAACAGGCATCCATCAACTTGCATGGATATTTTGAGACACTTACACAATGAATCTTACAATCAGTAAAAAACAAGAAATGTAGGAAATTGAATGACCTTTCCAAATATATATTTTTTTTCTATTGAAAATGCTGTTAACTATCTAAAGTTAGATAAATTTTAACGGGCACTTTTTATTTTTTGGACAAATTATAAGGTATATGTTTTTGTGGGTGCAGCGTCTGAGTGTCTAAATGATGGAATAAACTTAGGAAAACCGGTATACGTATAGAGAACATATAGGACTAGTGCACGACTATTTTTCCACTAATAAAAATAATTTTTTAATTTTTTTTTTAATTATCTAAGAGATCAAACCTCGAAAACGGTACGTCAATTGTGGGTGCAGCATTTGAATGTCTTAATGCAATTATTTGGAAATGGGTTTTTTATAGCATGTAGAGGATGGTGTTCTTTAGTGCACCATACAATTTTGTTTTAAAATGGTTGAGAAACGAAAGAGATATGGACGAAACACTACCAGTGTGTTTTTTGAGTTAAGGAGTGATGACAGAAGATAAATAAGAAAAAAATAGAAAAAAATATGTATTCTTGTTAAAATTTACATATTTAGAATCTGCAAAAAAAACCATATCTGTTTCTAAAATCTCATAAAAAATGGAGGTGTGCAGCATAATCAGATGAACCACTAAACATGAGCATATTGAAAATATGGATATAATGTTGAATTTGTCGTGGTTTATCATGCTCCAAGGCACAAGCATGTTGAATCCGAAGCAAAGTACAAAGCAGACACATAGGCATAGGAATTCCATGAAAGCATGGGTGGAGGCTCGACCTTATCATTTGGAGGGAATAAATTTTTGAATTTAAACAATACGTGAGCGCGATTTAACTAAACAAAACGCGTGCGCGTTATATAGAAACATAACGTGAGCGCGTTATGTGCATACAAATCACGTGCGCGTTATGTAAAACCAAAAATAGCGTTAATCATCATTTTCATCTTCTTCATCATATTCAACTTCATCATCATCATCATCATTAACATGATCATCATCTTCAACTTCATGATCATCAACATCATGAACATCATCATCACCATCAACATCATGA
>LPNX010978205.1:164872-189277 GCA_001517045.1 Pseudotsuga menziesii | reverse complement strand
TCATCATCATCCTCATCATCAACATCATCAACATCATGAACATCCTCATCATCCTCATCACCATCAACATCATCCTCATCCTCATCATCATCCTCATCAGTCATCATTCCCATCAACATCATGAACATCATCATCATCATCCTCATCATCATCACCATCAACATCATCATCATCATCCTCATCATCAACATCATGAACATCATCATCATCATCCTCATCATCATCACCATCAACATCATCATCATCATCCTCATCATCAACATCATGAACATCATGAACATCATCATCATCCTCACACCATTAACATCATGAACATCATCATCATCATCCTCATCATCACCATCACCTTCATCATCGTCATCATCATTCATCATCATTCATCATCACCATCAACATCGTGAACATCATCATCCTCATCCTCATCATCATCACCGTCAACATCATCATCATCACCCTCATCATGAACATCATGAACATCATGAACATCCTCATCATCCTCATCACCATCAACATCATCCTCATCATCATTATCATCCTCATCATCCTCATCATCATCACCATCATCATCATCATCATTATCATCATCATCATCATCAAGAACATCATCATCATTCATCATCATCATCCTCGTAATCATCATCATCATCCTCATCCTCATCTTCATCATCACCTTCATCATCATCATCATCATCACCATCATCAACATGATCATCATCATCACCATCAACATCATCATCATCATCCTCATCATCATCAACATCATGAACATCATCCTCATCATCATCATCACCATCAACATCATGAACATCATCATCATCATCCTCATCATCATCATCACCTTCATCATCCTAATCATTATCATCATGAACATCATGAACATCATCATCATCCTCATCATCATCAACATCATGAACATCATCCTCATCATCCTCGTAACCTTCATCATCGTCATCATCATCATCATCATTCATCATCACCATCAACATCCTGAACATCATCATCATCATCCTCATCATCATCACCATCAACATCATCATCATCATCCTCATCATCATCATCATCATTCATCATCACCATCAACATCCTGAACATCATCATCATCATCCTCATCATCATCACCATCAACATCATCATCATCATCCTCATCATCAACATCTTGAACATAATGAACATCATCATCATCCTCATCACCATCAACATCATGAACATCATCATCATCATCCTCATCACCATCATCATCCTCATCATCATTCATCATCATTCATCATCATCCTCATCATCATCACCGTCAACATCATCATCATCATCCTCATCATCAACATCATGAACATCATGAACATCCTCATCATCCTCATCACCATCACCATCATCCTCATCCTCATCATCATCCTCATCACCATCAACATCATCCTCATCATCATCATCATCCTCATCATCCTCATCATCCTCATCACCATCACCATCAACATCATCATCATCATCATCATCATCATCATCATCATGAACATCATCATCATTCATCATCATCATCCTCACAATCATCATCATCATCCTCATCCTCATCTTCATCATCACCTTCATCATCATCATCATCCTCATCCTCATCTTCATCATCACCTTCATCATCATCATCATCATCACCATAATCAACATGATCATCATCATCACCATCAACATCATCATCATCATCCTCATCATCATCAACATCATGAACATCATCCTCATCATCATCATCACCATCAACATCATGAACATCATCATCATCATCCTCATCATCATCAACATCATGAACATCATCATCATCATCCTCATCATCATCAACATCATGAACATCATCATCATCATCCTCATCATCATCAACATCATGAACATCATCCTCATCATCATCATCACCATCAACATCATGAACATCATCATCATCATCCTCCTCATCATCATCAGCTTCATCATCATCATCAACATCATGAACATCATGAACATCATGAACATCATCATCATCCTCATCATCATCGTCATCACCAACATCATGAACATCATCATCATCATCATCATCATCATCACCTTCATCATCGTCATCATCATCATCATCATTCATCATCACCATCAACATAAAATGTTTACCTCGATATGAGATACAGGATCAGTGGATGGAATGTCTTGCCCCTGTGTAGAGTGTGGGACATGATACTTTGGGGCGTCGCTTCCAGCATAAAGCATCAGCTGCAAGTTCACAAAATTAATATATTAGCTCAAACTATACATATGTGTACAAAGAGAAAAATAAATGAAGAATTTATTACAATTAACCATATACATACATCACTCAAAAACCCACTGAAGACAACATCTGACGAAAGACCATAGCATGGACGACCACACGATGTGCACTCGTGAGGCTCAAAAGTAGGCTGGGAATGTGTTGATGGTGCTGCACTAGTAGATGGTCCTGCACCAGTGGGTGGTACTGCACTAGAAGATGGTCCTGCACCATGAGGACCTGGTGTATGTACCACACCAGGGACAGATGTCCCTTCCTCACCCATATGCTGAACCATAGTGCTATGGCGAACAACGGCCCGTGCCAAACTCAAAAATGCCTCACGTGTCTATGGAATAACATGATGTACAGGTGGGACATCTGGCCCAGGAAACTATCTACGAGGTGCAGGGATAGGGCGATCAACGTCTCGAAGCCTGGCATTGGGTCGGTTTTGGGGCATCCCCCCACCGATCCCCTGAAACTGCAATATATCAAAATAGTTTACGTGTTTTCCCAACACAAACTCTGCATACATCTTCCGAAGGAAGTACAACGGGATTTCCCTGTTGTTGTGTGGTGGCATATCAAAAACCATATACCATCTGTCCATCCAATTATCAACAAATGGTTGATATGTGCACCACTCAATAGAGATATGTGGTCTATTTGCATTTGGGATTTCCCCCGTGCGAGGGTCCCTAAACAATGAAAATATATGCTCCTTGGTGAATTTCAATTTTTTTATTGCATTGTAGCTAAGCCCATCAGTGTACTCACGTCTTTTTCTTTCTCTATATGAAGTAATATCATATAGTATGTTGTTTGACAATGTGATG
Organism: Pseudotsuga menziesii; assembly: GCA_001517045.1. NCBI lineage: Eukaryota > Viridiplantae > Streptophyta > Pinopsida > Pinales > Pinaceae > Pseudotsuga > Pseudotsuga menziesii. Next base: position 186,181 of record LPNX010978205.1, on the reverse strand, counting down.
GTCTCAACAATTGCATCCAAAGTGGATGCAAGTGAACGACGAATTCTATCACCACCACTAAAAGCAGTACTCAAACCTCGCAACTGGGCAAGCTCAATCAATATTTCCGCATTGGGGTCCATAGCCGCAACTGCAATAAAAAAATCAATAAGAAAATAATTAGAAACGTATACATGGTATATAATGACATCTCTTCAAAATTGAAAATGTAAATTAAGGAAAACATACACAAACTTAAGTTTGACTAATTTTTCAAACATAAAAAAACTATAAACAATAATTAAAGTTTAACACTTTTACTTTTATTTTGTATCTTTATGGTATTGGTTTTTTCTTACATAGGTGTTACTGGGAAAATATATTCAACATATCAATTAAATAATTGGCGTGTGGTGGATTCCCTAGCCCCACCAAATCAAATGTCTTTGAGAAAATTGTTAGAGAAGCACAAAATAATATGAAACAAGAAAACTTATTCAATTGAGAAGTTATGGAATGTATTTACCTTGACATCATAAATCCACTAAAACATGACCACCTCAAAAACTGTTAAAAACCTAATTTCCATTATGTTTGATGCATAAACAAAACATACACAATTATCATTCTCTAAAGATTGAATTACATTTCAGTATGTTCTAAAAACCGTTTTAAAGTGATATTCAACCTCTACTTTCTTTTGTTGATTATACTCCTCAGTCCACTCTAACATAAATTAAGAATTGTATGCACTATACAAATGTAATGACTCCCACTCCTTAGCATCTACATGTACAAGTAATCATTATTTAAATCCAAATTTACAATATTTAGGATTAAAACAATTGTTACAAAAAATTTGAGTATACCTCTTATCCTCTTTGAAGACCCTCCACCCTCTAATCTTTCTCCTTAAAAAAATTGATCTTGGTTATTGCCCCATAATCATGGAGCTTCAAAATGCAATTGAGGTAAGTACTCACTCAAATGAACCATTATCTGAAAGACCATGTACCCCTCAGCCATAGATCCTTCTAGATCATGAACTCTTTGTCTCACAAAATGTTTTAGAAACTTCATATATCTCTCCGCAAGCAACATTGTATGGATATGGATAGAATCACATTCTTCAATCTCTTCTACTAGGTGTATAAGGTAATGCTCTTGAGAATTAAAAAAGATAGGAGGGAAGTGCATTTGATTAAAAAAGATAGGAGGGAAGTGGATTGATTATTTTATTAAAAAACACAATTATAGGGTAAAAATTGACCAAAAAAAATGCATTGGGTGGTTGAATTACCTTGTTGGATGACAATGCACAAGTGAAATCTCCTCCCCTCAACCTGAATCAGCTCCTGCAACAATCCCAAGCACTGGTCTTGCTCCAAAACGCTCCAATGGCCCTTCGAATTCGCGTTCTTGATTGTGAAAATGGGCCGCGGGTTCGGGACTGTGTATTTAATTTAATTTTTTATGATTTTCAAATCACGTACGCGTTTTATAACTACATATCGCGAGCGCGTTTTGTAATTATATAACACGTACGCGATATGGCTTCCTATCCTACATGTTCCATGACATGTCAGGCTCGGGTTGAACCATACCAAGTGCTATGTCAGGCTCAGGTTGATGTATTTTTTGGTAACATGATCTTGTTTTTGAAAACTAGGATTGCATCTTAAAGGTCCCTCATCTTCTTGCACTGACCCAATAGTAAGTTTTGAAACAATATTTACCTAAATGGAAAAGCACATATGAAAAGTACACTATTAGAGAGCTAAAAAAATCAAGATATAACATTGAAGTTCTACTCAAAATACAATAAACCTTTGAAGTTTGTTTTCGATATTGTTCTTCCATAAGACTCCAAACACATTTATGTTTAATACAATGAATGGATTTTGTACTGAAATAAATAATTTAAAGTTGTCTCAATGATCTCTTATCAACTCATGTGATAGTTAATAGAAGGTTGAACTTCTTAAACTTTAAGTTACAATTAGAGGAGATAAAGAACCACACCTTTCCTATATTTTCATTATTCTTTGTTGTCTTCCCTTTAATTGAAATGGAAGTTTGTCTCAATTCTCTTCCATCAATCCATATCATAGTCAATAAAAGGTTGAATTTCTCTTTAAGCTATTCAACTGGAGTGGATAATAAAACCACAACCCCCACTTAGATTTTCCTCATTGTTTGAGGCCTCCCCCTTATTGAAATGGACAAGCCAAATCTCAGTATGGAAAAACATGATTTAGTATGTGATTTATGTGACCATAGATGAGCTCAATCTACTAAAGGATGTTTACTACACATCCTACCACAACCACGTTCTCTTTTGTAACTTCAATGCTATCATTGTGATACTAATATATTCATTTCTATCTTAATATAGTGTATTGGGGATAACACTATCCACCCAACAATGCATCATTAAATGTTACTTAGGTGGCGTATACCCCATTGGATCCTATGGAGACATAGAAACAACAAACCATGCTATGCAATAAGGTGGATAGCTTTTAAGTTGTATTGGGGAGACTATTTCCAAATATGGATTATATATACATGTTCATGTGATTCCCATATATGTAGAACCATGGCACGTCTTCAGTTTGAAAAGTATCTTGGTAAGTAAGTTCTTTCTGTTAAAAACATATTGTTATTATCCATTACTTTCTTTAAATTAATTGTGACTATGTAACTCATACATAGGAATGACATATTCGAACAAATATTACCTAAATAAATATATATACTAGAACCACTCTTTATTACTTGTATGAGCACTACTATCAAATGTCAAAATCAAGTTTTACAAAGTTGGTCGTCATAGATTGTGGTCTTAAAAAAATTGGGCCTTATTTGATGTTCATAATGGTCCATGAGGAGCATATCAAATTCCAACCTCTCATGCACCCAATTGATGATTAACATAGTATGTTGTGTACCTCAAAGGCCGATGCCCGAACAATCGATCACCATTCTCGATTCCAATGATGTTCTACACTAATAGTTGCAATCCTTGTCGACGGCTTTTAATTCGAAAATCTAAATGGAATTGTAATATGCGCCATGCATTGGATTGTTTAGTTTTGATAAACAATGATTTAGCATGCTGTCAAATATTTAATGCAGTTGTAGCAGGCTTGATGATCATTGGATTTTGAGCTCCTCGAGGTCCAATGGTCATCAAGTCTGCTACAACTTCATTAAATGCTCTGAAGCATGCTAAATATTGCTTGCCTTTAGTTTTGGTGTACATAGCTATCTATCATTGATTTATTTTAATGTCTATTTCAATAATCTACGACAATCTATTTTATGTTGACAGAAATATAATTGAATAATATGATTTCTATTTTCATAAAAAAATCCATAATCTTTATTTATAGAAAAATTATATTTTTTAAATACATTCATAAAACTTTATATACATTTTCAAAATATTCTAACAATCCATCATCTAAAAACTTTTATCACCTAAAAGCTTTTAAAATTTTCTATATATCATAGAACTGAATATATTATCTACACACTCTGAAACGAAAACAATTTTGAATTCAAAGCAAAACCAAAAATACTATCAAGAAGCATCTCATGTCTGGTTCAGAAATTTTCTTTCCATAAATCGAAATTACTTCTCAAAAAATAATCAGAAACTTTCTTTCCATGAATCGAAATTACTTCTCAAAAAACATTAAACAAAATCATATTCACTCAAAAAACATTAAACAAAATCATATTCATGAAAAAACCAGTAGACGAGTTATGAAAAATTTGCATTCTTGAAGCTCTGTGTATGGTGATTACGAAAATATATCCACGGTGATTAAAATAAAGCTTTACATGTAAAGCTTTTGGGCACGGAAAACAAGCCTTTTTTATTTTATTAAAGTTACCGTTTGTTTAAATTTATTAAAAATTTAATTGATTTTTTAATATATTAAATTAATTACAATTTTTTAATCTAAAGGTGTTTTGTTTTGAATTTATCACAATATAATGAAGTTTTTTTTCATTTTATTAAATTTTTTATAGTTTTTAGGATACTTAAATAGAGGTTTTGATTAAGTTTTAATATATTATTTATAAATTAATTATCAATGCACCCTAAATTATATGTTATTAATGTATTTATGCATCAATTAAGAGTTATTTATTTATCAATTTTTTATAAACTACTTTTAGTTAGTAACTCATTCATAAGATATGAATTATCCATCCATGCCTCTACTATATGTGTGTGTAAATAATATAAATCTTTCTGACTTGATCTTGTACTTAATTTATGGTTGATCGCCTATTACTTAGGTTCACCATGGTCGGTTTCTTGGTGGATTATTTTCTTGACAAACATGAGTTTCTGATCTTGTGGTAAGCGAAGGAAGCTAACGTAAGTGAAGGATGCTAACGTAATTTTTGGAAGCTGGTTTCTTTGATGTAAAGGAGGCTAACTAGCCAGGTGTAGCTAGATACGGATGGAGGATCTTCGTCTTTAAAGAGGATTGAACACTTGGCGACTTATTGAATTAGGTGTAAGGTCCTGGGAGTTATTCCGTTATTCGCTTGTCAGTTTCTTGGGATTTGCTAGATCTCATTGGAATTATCAGCATTTCTCCATTGTGCCGGAGTTTTTAGCAAGGTTTATCTGGGTTTTTAACGGTCGGATTGATTTTTTTCGGCTGTCGTGTCCTAATCTGGTTTTTTGGGCTTGGCTGTGTGCATTGGATATGGGTCAGAGTTATTGCTCTTTATTGTCCTCCTGTTCGATTTCAGAGTGTGGCGCCACGTCAGCCTCCATGTCGCTTCAGGACTTGAAAGTGTTGGCGTGTACACCTCCCAAAACTCAGCTCATCAAGCCTGTGGTAGGGAGATTGGCATTTTCGTCGATTGAATTGCCTCTGCGCAGAGAGGACTTCTCCTTTGATGACGAGTTTGATGAATAGTTTGCTTTGAATCCTCTGGTGGGAGCTGGATTTACTGGAGCACAACTTCTTGTTTCGGTGAAGGTTCTGAATGCTTATCATCTAGGGTCAGTGAATGTAAATTTATTTGATTCGGTGAAGGAACAACCTGTTGCTCATTTAGAGTCTGTGATTTCTGAGCGGGGTGTAGATTTTAGTTTTATGGGTAAGGATTGTGGGTTGCATCTTTCTGGGGCAAAGAATGGGTTTGTTTCGGACCCACAGGTGGATTGTTCTCTTATCCATGTGGAATAGGAGGTTTCGTTGGCCATTTATGATGTATCTATTCTACATCTTTTGAAGGGTGTGAATGCATTGAGGGGAACTGGGTTTTCTCCAGTGGATTCTCTGGACAATAAGAGGACTCTATCTGGTTCTGGTGGGTAGAAATCGACACAGGTTATCAAAAACATTTTGAATATGGTTCTTTTGGTGGTGGGTGAAGATATCAAAATGAAAGAAATTATATTGACTAACGCCCATACCCTTGTTGGGCGTTTCGGAGGGCGAAAGTTCAATCCGGTGAATTTAAAGAAGTGGGTATTAGATACCTGGATGAATAATATTTCAAAGTGTCCGGAGGTGTTTGTCCTCCTGTGGGGATGGATTGCCTTTAAATTCCATGCTGCTGCGTATTCAGACCTGATTCTTTCTGGTTTTTGGAGATGGGAAGGAAATGGCCTACAATTGAAGTGATGGACTCCATTATTTGATCCGTGCTCTAAAAGGTACTATACTATTCCAATATGGGTTAAATTGTTGAACCTCCCTTTTGAGTTCTGGTCCTTAGACTTCTTTAAATTGGTCGAAAACTTCTTGGGTACATTTCTTGAAGCTGACCTCTCCTTTCTCCATACTGGGGTCTGTTGCCTGGGTAAAATTTTGGTTCTTATTGATGTCAGTAAGGGTTTGGTGGCTTCCATGAAGATATCTAAGGGCGATTTTTGTTTTAATCAGCCCTTAGACCATGTAGGAGTTCCCTTCAAATGTCTTAGGCCCTCATTGTCATGGACACTTAGCCTCTGATTGTAGTCTGTCCTTTCATTTGAATTCGGGTGGGAAGGTTAAATATAAATGGCGGGGGAAGAAAGTTNAGTTCCCTTCAAATGTCTTAGGCCCTCATTGTCATGGACACTTAGCCTCTGATTGTAGTCTGTCCTTTCATTTGAATTCGGGTGGGAAGGTTAAATATAAATGGCGGGTGAAGAAAGTTGTGGGAATGGTTGTCGTTACTCCTAAGAAGAGTCTAGATATTTTAGGTTCTAAATTTTTGGAGGAAAGGCATGAATTTCATAGTAAATCTGGGTTTGTGCATGAGGTACATGTTTCCAATTTAGTTTCGGTCCCTGATGAACCTAAGCCTCCGGATAATCCTATGGAGGATTTGTTCTCTAAAGTTTCTTCGGTTCATGATTTGGGAGATGAGTTTTTATCGTTGGATGTTCTTAAACCTATTGTTTTGGATAAGCCTGTTATTGATGAAAATTTTAATTTTCCTGGGTTTATTGAATTTAAAAATTTTGAGCCGCTAATGGAGAATCAGTCTTCTAAAAATACAAATTTTCCATTATGTGGTTTAAGGTTTGTATCTCCTGTGAAATATTTTTTGCTTAAAGATAAAAGTTATTTTCTCAGATCATGTTCTAAGAATCTTGGGACTGGGGTTTTTAATAAAGCACAATCTAGGGTTTTGAAGGGAACAAATACTAGGGGTTCTGTTTTACATGAGAAGGATCCTATCTCTATGGAATACCAATCTGGGCCACTTAGAGCAAAAGGCCATTATAGGGGTTCACCATGATTGTGACAACTCTAAATTGTCGGGGTTTAGCTAGTCTGCCTAAAAAACTAGCTATTCGTAGGATGGTAGAAGAGCAGTTTGTTGATGTTTTATTTTTACAAGAAATCATGGGTGAGGGGATCAGTTTGGCTAGTGAGTTGGAAAGTATGCTTCTTGGCTGGGTTTTTATTTCACTAAATGCTAAAGGAAAGTCTAGAGGTTTGTTATTGGGTTGGAGGATTAGAGCATTTCAATTGATAAATGCATGGGCAGTGGATTCTGGTTTATTTTATATTATTTGAAGACAATATGTTAAATTTTATGCTAAGTTGAAATTGATGACTCATCAAAGTAAAGGATATTTAATGTCATTCTGAATATTTTTATTATAAATAAATAAACGTGGAGACAACAGCTTAGGAGAGATATTAAAATAGTGTTTACTAGTCAAATTGGTGGAGGAGATTGGGTGGAGAGAAAATAGACATGTGGCGGCATCCTCAAACCACTTCCAACTATTGCAAGTGGCAAACTCCCTACATTTGGGGTGATGATCCCCCAAGAAAGTGGGATCAGAAAAGGTGGCTCAATTAATGATAACTGACCCAAAAGACCTAGGCAATCTTTATAAAAATGCCCATTGAAGAGAGCTAAGGCTGTTGATTCTAGAGAAGTGATCATTTAGGTGAATGTACTTCAGAGAAATTCAATGGAAGGGAATTGTGGAAAGAGTTTGAGGGGATAACTACTGAGTGATCTAGTGCAACTTTTAAGCTAAAAGATCTTACTACTGAGTGTAGGGTGTTTTAATGATTTATTGGACCAGTCTACTATTTGCATGCTCCACCAGTTCTCAGCCAAGAAGACCAGGAACAACCTCAAGGGTCCTGAGGAAACGTTGTTTGAGTGCGCTCCAGGAGTTGGTAGGGAGGAACGGCCTCCTAACGCTGTTGTTGTATATTCTAATTAGGTTCTACATTATTTTGTTTTACTATTTAGATAGATAAATCTGAATCTGACCATTAAATGAATGTTAAATATTCAGTTTGTAAATTGTTAAAATGGAAAAATAATTCTAGTCTGTGTTTTTCCACACCTGGAAGGACCAGGCCGTACTCCAGCATAGATAGAGTATTTACAGTAGATGAAAGAATATGTTAAGAGACTGAATAGAATAGATGTGGTTCTGCATTTTGTAGTAGCAGAGTAATTTATTTCAGTATATAGGTTATTATTAAAAAAAACAATAATCTGGTTATCTATGTTTATTGTTTTTAACAAGCTTATTTATGTAAATATAATGGAAAAGAAATAGCTTTGTAGTAGTAGAGTAATTTATTTCAATATATAGGTTATTATTAAAAAGAACAATAATCTGGTTATCTATGTTTATTGCTTTTAACAAGCTTATTTATGTAAATATAATGGAAAAGAAATAGTAGTAATTTGGTACATGTAGAAGGATTAATATGTTAAGAAAATATACTAGTAGATAAGATGTTGTGTTTATAGACAGTAGATTATTCTTTTTATTCAAGTTAAAATATTATGGAGGTTAAACTGTGTTATGTTAGGTATATATTCCTCTGTCTTTAATTAGTAACTAATTGCAATGCAGTAGAAAAATCACTCTCAAGCTACATTGTTACATTCAATTCAATAAAGAAATAAACCACTAATCATATAGTCTATTCTCTATTAATATTAACTAAACTAATACTATCGATTACTATAAACCAAGTAAGTTTATATTAAAGTTTTTAAATTATAAAGAACAAACTAAGTTACAGAATCTATGTTTATATTTTCAAAGAACTTTGAGTAAAATTCTATTTGTCATTTAGTAAATAAAAACAATAAGAATATGATAATAACTAATATAAAAATAAATATCTATCTATATAAAGAATTGCTTTATAATTATCAAACAGGTTATACCTATAAAGGTAAGCTACAGGGTCGAAACCCTAAACCAAAGTTAATCTTTATAAATAAAAACATTTAAACTAGAATCCATTTATTTGGATTATTATAGTGATAAGCCATTAAACTACTATAGACCGTTTACAGTCCTTTTAAGGACAAATGAAAAGACAAATGTACATATATAACTTAAAATTATCACAACACACCTATAATACTAAATAAAATAAATTTATTAAGTAGCAAAACTAATTTAAAATAAATTGAAAGATTTATTTAAACAAGGGTTTCATTCAGGAAAACCCTAGCCTGTATCCCCGAGCAAATAAGTAAACATTACAAATTACACTATGACTGAGTTACAGTCTTAAAAAAAATAACAATATTTTACACAAAATATAATAGACAGTAATTTTCATTATTAACAATCGGTTAGGGAAAACCCTAACTTACATAGAGTCACCATATAGTATCACTGCAAAACGAGTATGAGCTCAAAGACAAACTCTTTTAAAAACCATTGTATTTCATTGACATGCCGTAAGGCTAGAAACATAAACTAATTACAATACCCAGCGCAAGGCCGAGACTACCCCATGACGAAGCGAGGGTTTGTAAACAACATAGAACCCAACAACATTTAAAAAGAAAACCACATATATAATGGAAAAACTAGACAAGATTCCAAGCTCGGGTTTTCACCATCGACAACCCTGTTACAAGCAGGGTAAGAACCCAATCATTGAACACAGGGCTTATCGGATTGGAGCCACAAACCCCTGAATACAGGCAGCATTATCTTCATCACGGGTTGCAAAGATTTGTCTCAAGTTCTTGCAAGGAGAAGAGATATTGTGTGTTAGTTACCAAAACTCTTTCACTATTAAAAGCCTAACTGTAAACCAATCTTTATTGTGAGTCTTCTATGCTGAAAAGAAAACCAATAATTACCTTAATAAAGAGTAATGAATAGTCTGGCGGTGGGACTGTCACCAACTGCAAAGTGTGCACACAAGTCTCCAAACCCTACAACAACGATGGAGCACAACCAACAACAATGAAGCCTTAGCTTCACATAGCAGTGACAGGCCACGAGGAAGGAAAAATGGAGCTATGGATAGGCCGCAAGCCAAATGAAAACAAAACTAACAAAATCTTGCAGAGTAAAAACCCACAGCTACAAAGGTTGGCAACAAGACCAAACACTGAATACTATAGCAACGCTAAAACCAAGTTTTGGAGCAAGCGAGAACAGGAAGAACACTCATGGCCACCATGAAACCTTGCAGAGTAGCCCGAAGGCCAGCATGAACCTTGGAGGGAGAATGACAAGATATTAGGGTTGAAAGAGTTATTTATTACCAATACATGGATAGGAGGGGACCACGTGCCCTCAAATATTTCCAACCATGTGTGGGTCGATTCCAGAGTCCACCTGCGGATTCATTTATCCAATTATTAAAACAATGATCTTTATCAAACATTGCTTGAACTATGATGTACTCAAATATATATCCCATCGTTAATCGTATATAATGTTTATTATAATGTTTGATAGCTTGATTTTGAGTGTTTGGGTAAAACAATAATTGGTTATCGTTAACTTATTGAAAGGTGTAACCACTTAATCTAGTGGATAATCCTGAAATCAATTATGCTTAGAACCTTTCAAACTACAATAGATTTATATACTTGCAAAACATTGTTAATTATGCTTGTATTGTAAACCAAACTTATCACTCATAAACAAACAGCTTGGGTGGATATAATGTATGGAGTTGAATAGCATAATAATAGAGTATAAACATGACTTTTACCAAGTTCAATGTTGGTTTAAAAGTTCCTTAGACTTTATTTGCTTCTCAACCTGTCAACACTAAAAGTTACCATATTGGTTTATGTTGGACAAGACAGTTGGTGATGGATCAAGATAACCTGTACTTAGCATTGGGTAGAATTTTGATCATAGTAGGAAGATCTACCAAAATAGTTACTAGAAACATAAACTTAATGTAAGAGAGGCATTATGGTAATAATAAAAAGTACAATGGAATAACCTTACTCAAGTCTATAATCATTGGAACGATACTGATTGAATTAGATTTAGGAAGTAAGAGCAAACAGTATTCCATGTGAAACAATGCAGTTATTTTTTACAATAATCAAGCTTATAAAATTAAGGAGTTTTACAGGTAGTAAGTTTCCCTACAGAATGCAAATAACGACTACAGAATGCAAATAACGATCAGTATGGTACTTTAGTAAATAATACGATAATGTATGCGATTCTAATAGTACATGCAATACGACGTAGATGAGGAAACTGATAACCTGTTAATGAGCAATTGGTTTGTACAAATAGGTAATAGGTTAAAACTTACCATAACTAGTAAGTTAAAAATAAAACGAATCGTATATTCTACTGTAAATCTTTACTATCAGTATTGATAAAAGCTCTTCCAAGGATAAAAACAAATAGTGCGAATAAGTGTAACAGTGCAAGTTAAGCACGCTAAAATAGAAATGGATTTACGACAAATATTACTTGTTAAAGTTCATAGTAAGTATCCTTGGTGTCACTAAGCTTGAAGAAGAAAGGACCCGTTTATCCGAACTTTGCTTACAAGAAAAACTAGAGAAGATAAATTACTTTACCTCTTTGAAGTTGCTTGGAAATTATCAGCTTATTTTCTAGCATATTATTTTGCAAAATAGAAACACTTCTTGACACTTATGAATTTTAAAACGTCTACTTGTTCAATTGTACCTGTAAACCTGTAAGAACCAGCAATCTGTTTGCATTAGCATAAATTCTAAGTAATCCTAGGATTCAAAGTTAGATTCCACCTACTTTCCATAAAGTAAACTCAATAGTAAACTGATAGAAAATAGTTTGCAAGTAAATCTTATTTATGTTACATAAAAGAAGCTACTTTAATTAATGTAATTTGAAAATTTGTAATACTAATCATTGGACTGTTTCATTTTCCGCTAACCGTTAGCTGTTAGTAAACCATATAACCAGCATTTTATGTTATCTCAAAATTTTAAATTTTTGTGAAATTTTGGGGTTTTGACAATGCAACAATGGTGTTTGCATCTCAGATGAGTGAAATAGTTGTGAATTTCATCTCTTGACTACGTAATGCAGTCTTGACACATGCACCTGCTCCATCGTGTTCCCCTTTTTCGTGTCCGGTCTCAAAATAGTTCCAAATATGTGGCACCTTGTGCCTCTTGTGGAGAATACACAACCACTGGAAGGCACGAGAATTTTTGAACTACCCCGCACAACCATCAGACCAAATCCAATGTTGTTCCATCTGTATATTGTTATCCTCCAAGTGTTTGTAGAACAATTGAAAGCTATGTTGTACAAAAATTCAAGTCATGACACCTATCATCACTTATGTAAAAGTGATACTCCTTCAATATAACCCGCTTCTCTTCAGTACTATTTGCCCCGTGTCTATAGGTGAAATAGAACATTATGCTGACCTGATCTGAGTGATAATATTGACTTTGAATCTTGTTTTGTGGTTGAAGAGTGTAGTTTTCCGCAAAATCGACCACTGATAATATAGTTCCAAAAGGAAATGTATCCCTGTATGCTCTAAACTGCTCATCTTGCCAACGAGCCACATGTACATGCTTTACATAATGTTGCATCTTTTCAAATAATTCCTCAATGAAGTTGCATACCAGTACCTGGTATATCAACAATAAAGATGTACAGATCAATAGGTTGTTACATATATGAAGTAGCAATAGATATCAATAGGAAAAAATACTATTAAGGAACTCATTGGTAATCTAATAGGTGACCAATTGTATTTTTTTCCTTTCATTACCTCCACCGATATCATACGTGACATATTTGAATGACTGCAAGTTCACTTCATGTTTCCCAAGTTCATGCTCATCGGTGACATGTATGCATTTGTCCAAAAATGCCATTCCACCACACCTTGGGCATGTCCCATCTACGCAAGGCCTTTGATAAAATGTGCAACCTTCTGTCCTTCTACACAAGATGCTATGGATAAACTCTCTAGATGATGTCGGTGGCAATGTAGTTGAGCATTCTTGCACAAGAGTGTTATGCAAGACATGCAATATATTTATATATGTATATATGTATATATGTATCATAATAATAAGCGTACTCAATGTGATATCAACAACAACATGTGTTATGAGTTTTGTTTATTTTAACATACCATGGTTTGCATTTCTCGAAGGATCTTTGGCCCAAGTTAAGTCCATTATGTTCATGCCTAAACCTCTCATATAATTCTATTTGTTTCATGCCAACAAAATGTTTAATGTGGGGATCAAGATCCCTTGAACCCATTCTCAATTTTAGTACATCTTTTTGGTTGGATGAAGGTCTACTATTGTCATGCCAAAACTCTTGCACCAGCCCCTTTGCCGCATCAATGAGCTTCATATCGGAGCGTGGCAACCTGCCAACAAAGAACCAGACATCTATTTCACCAGATTCAAGTTGTTCTCTTCTAGAACAATATTTATGGAGTGCTTTGATATCCAATCCTACAAGTTTGGATGTAGGCTTAAGAAGGTGAAGGGCCTTGGTGCTTTTGTTCATGATTGATTGTGACAACATACGGCGAACTGCATTGCGATCCTTTGAACGATATTTCTTTCCAATATTACTAAATGCATATACCAAAATTCTGACAACATAAGAACTTGGTTCAGAACTATTTATCATCTTTATCCTTAATTTTTTCCTAACAACAGTCATAGACCTAGATTTTAACAACGATATAAATAATCTACATTTATCTCCATCACATTTAGAATCAAAATAGTTGCCAAAGTATCTGTTGAGCTTGATATGCAATACTGCGTTTAGACAACGTACCTTCAAGCAAACCAATGAGACTTTCATCGATTTGTATACATTTTGGAGTTCTTCGGCGTGAAGTTGCTAATGGAGGTAGGGAGGTTGGAATTGCACCCTGTACCATATCACCCGGTCGGCCTGGCGTTTGAACATGAGCATCATGTCCTTTCATGTCTTCCTGAAGATCGGACGGTGGCAATTGGAAATACTCTTCAGTGGTCTGAACAACATTGTCTTCTTCGAGCATACCTTCGACATTCAATGTCTCTCTAACTTCGTCACTTATATACCAACATTTAATTAAATTTGCAAAGGTTTCAGGTGGCCTTCATGTGGACCTACATTTTACTCGATCAATGCCATGCAGTGCTCATTCTTCTAATTATATGGTGACCGAAGACCCCTCGAGTGAATGCTTTTGTCTTTCTTAATGTGGATTGGTAGGAAGAACTGTGGCATCCTCAAAAACCGGAATTGGTTGAGTGTCCATAGAGCGTCTTTGATTGGTCATGTCATTTCTTTTCCTCTCTCTATTTTCTTCAAGGATTTTATTGGGTATCTTCTTCCTTGCTGATTTTCTTGCTCGATTGTGTGAGTTTCCCATGACCACAATTATCAATGATATATATTGTTTCCTTTGCTATCTCCTCAATGAGAAACTACCCATGGCTTGGTTTCTTTCTTGCTCAATTGTGTCTAGATACTCAAGTTAGGGGGAAGATTGGGAAGAATGTTGCCTTTTCTAGCTCCTCAATTCCAAGAAAAACAATGGTAGAGATGCTCTATGGTGCTCCTCAATGGGAAATTCCCCAAGCTTGGTAAATATCTTGAGAAATTGTGTCTACATACTCTTGAGCTAAGGGGGAGATTGGGAATAATACATTTCCTTTGCTAGCTCCTCAATTGCAAGAAAAACAATGGTAGAAATGTTGTATGGTTCTCCTCAATGGGAAATTCTCCAAACTTTGTTTCTTTCTTGCTCAATTGTGTCTACATACTCCACCATAGTGACCTAGTTAATGTTGCCTTTTCTAGATCCTTAATTGCAAGAAAAACAATGGTGGAGATGCTCTATGTGGCTCCTTGCTCAATTAATGGATTCTTTCTTTCTCAATTCATTCTTTATTTCTTACTCCTCAATGTATACCATGCTCCAAGCAAAACTTAGAAACTTGTGGTGGAGATGCTTGATTCACAAAACAAGATTGTGTGAAAATATGGTGAAGAAGATAATGTTCACGTTGTTGATGTAATTGTAACTTTGAAATGTATTCACTTGTATTTCTTATGTATTGTACCACGTTGTTTATTTTGGGATGTGTCTGTAATTTACTTGAGTCATGTCATGCCCCGTTGTTCCTATTAGGAGGTTCTATAATGTAAACAAGTCATGTCAAGTCATTGTGGGTAACCCTCCTATTGGTCAAGGGTTAAAGTCCCTGCAGTTCTGTGGAACTAGGGTTATTAGACTCTCCTAGAGAAGTCGGCCCTAGTAGGGTATTTTTAAGTTAGGAATTAGTATAAATAGAGAGATAGACTCTCTATTTATCACACACTCACTCACACTCAGTTGTAGCGCATAGTTGAGGAAGAAGAAGACACTGGGCCTAGGAAGAAAGAGGCTACTGCTATCGGGAATCATCTTAATGTTTTGGGGTCTTACTTTTGGTGTTGATTCTATCTCTGAGGAAGTTGTGGGGTTTTCTCCATTTATGGTTTCCCTGAGGAAAAACACTGTGTTCATTGTCTCTTGTGTTTGATTGATGTGCTTGTTATTCTCTCAGTTAAAGATCCTAATTTAATGCTATCTTAATGTTAAAAATCTAACATGGTATCAGAGCTAACTTGAGAAGAAGACACTATGCAGCTGCGGGAACTAGGGCTTCCTACTTTTTGGATCTCTCTCCACATATTTTCAGCAAAATAAGGTTGGACTAACTCTCCTCCCTAGGGAACATCTTTCTGTCGAAGCAAAATCCAATTCTGAGTTTTTTCAGTTTTGGACCCAACACTATTGTCGAAAATAAGGGCTTTCCACAGAAGTGGAATTTTTCAGTGAGCCCAATCCTCGATTGATATCCTCCTCAAAATCGAATTTTAGAGATCAAGATCAAAGCATCTGGTTGGAGAGGACTCCGAAAAATCAAAACCCTAATTTGCTCCTGAACCAGCACTACAAAATTTCAACTCCAAATCCAGATCCAACATCTTGACCTGGTAAGATCTAAATCTTTTGTATTTCCATTTGAGGTTCTCAATTAAGATGTCTCATCATACCAAGCTTGATGAAAATCTTAAGGGATTTGATAACTTCCGAGCCTAGAAGTATATGATGTCCCTAGTCCTAGAAGAAAATGAGTTGGACTCCTATATTAGTGAGGAGGTTCCAGTTCAAGAGGGAGATGAGGCTAAGGCCTTAAATAAGAAGAAGTTGGTTATGAAAAAGAGGATCATTTCCAATTCAATCAAGGATCACCTCATACTACAGGTGTCCTCCCTAAAGACACCTAAATCTATGTTTGATGCCCTAACCAAATTGTTTGAAGGGAAGAACATAAACCGGAAGATGACTCTGAGAAACCAACTGAAGAATGTAAAGATCTAGAATTCAAAAACCATCCAGTCTTACTTTACAAGAGTCTCTCAGATCAAGGAATAGCTGGAAGCAGTAGATGAAGAAGTGGAGAATGTAGAGATTGTAATGACCGCCTTGAATGGTTTCCCTAGATCATGGAACTCCTTTATTCAAGGAATCTGTTCTAGAAAGAAGTTAGTCAAGTTCAGCAGACTATGGGAAGAGTGCTCTCAAGAAGAAGCTCAAATAGCAGCTCGAGAAGAAAATATGGGTAGTGAAGATCAATCTCTCATGGTACACTCCAAGAAAACTAGAAGAAGTTCTCATCACCCCAGAGGTAAGCACTCTCACAAAGATAACACTAGAAAAGATTTGTCTAGAATCAAATGTTATACATGTGACGAGAAAGGACACGATGCTAGAGAATGTCCTAGAAACAAAAATGACTCTCAGAAGAAGAAGGGAAACAAGAGAAGACATCATGCTCATGCTGCAGAGGATGATGAACCTTCCACAAAGAGATTCAGATAAGAAAGTGATGATTCTTCTAGTGATGAAGAATATGTTTTGATTTCCGCTCTCACGTGAAACATCACACATGGAAGCAATGATTGGCTTATAGACAATGGGGCTTCCAAACATATGACAAGATTCAAGGAATCCTTTGTGAAAATATAAGAACATGAATCACCACACAAGGTGAAACTTGGAGATGAATACCAATATCCAATAAAAGGTAGTGGGGAATCGTCCTAT
Source organism: Pseudotsuga menziesii (assembly GCA_001517045.1). Classification (NCBI taxonomy): domain Eukaryota; kingdom Viridiplantae; phylum Streptophyta; class Pinopsida; order Pinales; family Pinaceae; genus Pseudotsuga; species Pseudotsuga menziesii. The sequence continues at coordinate 169,331 of LPNX010978205.1, read as the reverse complement.
AAGCTAGACTCTGGAAAGTCTATGACAATGAAGGAAGTATTGTTTGTACTAGGACTAAAGAAGAACCTCCTCTACATATCTGCATTAGATGCAAAAGGAATGAGGGTTGCATTTATAGATGGTCAAGTCAGCATGTGGCCAAAGGGAAAGACTATTAATGATGCAGTAGTGATTGTGAAACAAGAAGGAGGTCTACACAAATTGAAAGGCCATCCAGAACAAGCCTTGGTCCATGACACAGTAGATCCAAATGAACTTTGGCATAGAATGCTTGCACATGTGCATTACAGAGCACTACCACTTGCAAGCAAAGTTGTTGAAGGTCTTCCAGAAATTCAAGCAAAACATGATGGGGTTTGCAAAGGATGTGTGAAAGGAAAGAACACAAAGAAGAAATTTCCAAGTAGAGAGAGAAAGGCAGAAGGAATCTTGGAAATTATCCACTCCGATGTATGCGATCCATTGTCATCAAGTTCATTAAGCGGGTATGCATACTATGTTTCTTTTATTGATGAATTTTCTAGGAAGACATGGATTTACTTTATGAAGAACAAAGATGAAGTTTTCAGCAAGTTCAAGGAATTCAAAGCCTTGATCGAGAACCACACTGAAAAGAGGATCAAGACCTTTCGATCAGATAATGGTGGAGAATTCACGTCAAATGAATTCAAATACTTATGCAAAGACTCAGGGATTAACAAGGAGTTATCCACTCCATATAATCCACAACATTCCAGAAAGGAAGAATAGAACTATCATGGAAGCTGCAAGAGCAATGCTTCATGATCAATATCTTCCCATGCATATATGGGCAGAAGCTGCCAAAATAGCAGTGTATGTACAGAACCATACTCCACACAGAATACTCGAGAACAAGACACCTAAAGAAGTATTTTCCGGTAAGAAACCATAAGTCAGCCATCTCGGAATATTCGGCTGTCCAGTGTACATACATATTCCGAAAGAAAAGAGGACAAAGTTAGATCCTTCAATAAAGAAGGGTATATTTGTGGGATACTCTGAAAGCTCGAAGGCTTACAAAATATACTTCCTAGGATTCAAGAAGATCGACATTAGTAGGGATGTAACATTTGACGAAGACTCAGCCTACAACAAATCTAGAAAGAAACCTGCTGAAGTTCGTAAAGAATCGGAAGCACCCAGAATTCATGACACAACCATGAATGAAGAAACTCAAGAAGAGGATCGAGAATTTGAAGAACCTCAAGAACATGTAGATCCACCTCAAGAGAACAACCCTCATAAGAGGAAACCTGCTTGGGTACGAGAAGCTATCCAAGGTGTGGAAAGATACAAGGCTCTAGAAGAGAATCACGGAGAAAGAAAGAGGACCAGGTCCAGCTCCGGATATGTAGCATTATTATGTGATTTCATCGATAAAGAACCTTCCAACTATGAAGAAGCGGCGGAATAGAAAGAATGGAAGGATGCTATGATCAAAGAGTATCAATCGATCATGAAGAATGATGTTTGGGATGTTGTCCCAAGACCAAAAGGGAAGTCGGTTGTAACTTCCAAATGGATCTACAAGATCAAGCATGCTGCAGATGGTAGCATAGAAAAAGATAAGGCAAGATTTGTTGCTCGTGGCTTCTCCCAGAAAGAAGAAATAAATTATGAAGAAAATTTTGCACCTATATCCAGATACACTTCCATCATATCAGTACTTGCTCTGGCTGCAGTCGAGAAATGGAAGATACACAAAATGGATGTCAAGACTGCTTTCTTGAATGGTGTAGTAGAAGAGGAAGTGTATGTAGAGCAACCACTCAATTTTGAGACACATGACAGGGAGTCTCATGTGTGTAGATTGAAGAAATCCCTGTATAGTTTGAAAAATGCACCTAGGACATGGTACGATAGAATTGACATCTTTCTATCCAGTTTGGGCTTTACCAAGAGTAAAGCAGATTCCAACCTTTACTGCAAGGTTGAAGATGGCAACCCAGTGATGCTCCTACTATATATAGATGATCTGTTTGTAATAGGTATGGATGGATTGATTGCTGATACGAAGAGGAAGCTTACTTCCGAGTTCGAAATGAAGGACTTGGGTATAATGCATTATTTCCTAGGCATGGAGGTGTGGCAGAATGCAGATGGAATTTCCCTGGGACAAGGGAAATATACAATAGAGATTCGGGATGATGGACTTCAAGGCCATGACCACACCTATGGCATCAAACCTGAAGCTATTGAGTGATGCTTCATCAAAAGTAGTTGATGCTATGATGTATCATCAGATGATTGGGTCCTTGATGTACTTGATGAACACAAGACTAGATATTTGCTTTGTTGTGAACACCTTGAGCCAGTTATTGACAGATCCAAGACATGTTCACTTGATTGTTGCAAAGCATATTCTGAGGTACCTAAGGGGTATAGTTGATTATGGGCTCAAATATGAGGTGAGTCAGAAGATTAACCTAGAGGGTTATGTTGATTCAAATTGGGCAGGTAGTGCCATCGATAGGAAGAGCACTTCAAGGTGTTGCTTCAGTATGGGATCATGTGTGATCTCTTGGTTTATTAGGAAGCAATCCTGTGTGGCACTAAGTACAGTTGAAGCAGAGTATGTCGCAGCTTGTTCAACTAGTTGTGAGGCAGTATGGCTAAGGCAGCTATTGTCTGATTTATTTGATCTCCAGTTGGATGCTACTTGTATATATTGTGACAACCAGAGTTGTGTAAAGTTGTCAGAGAACCCGGTGTTCCATGACAAGTAGAAGCATATCGACATCAAGTATCACTATATCAGGGATATGGTTCAAAGAGGAGCAGTGAAGCTCTAGTATGTTGCGATGGACAAACAAATAACTAATGTGTTGATGAAGCCATTGTCCAAAATGAAGTTTGAGTACTTCAGGGAGAAGCTTGGTGTTCTCAAAATCGAGAAATGGTGGCTAGGTCTATAACCAGCATGAAAAAGGGCTGGCTCTGTAGAACTTCCTCTGACGAGAAGAATTATGAGATAGCACCAGTGATGATCCAGTGATGATGATCCAGATCGAGTGATAATCCAGATCCAATGATGATGTTCCAATGATGACCCAGACCGAGTGATGATCCAAATCCAGTGATGATGATCTAGATCAAGTGATGATCCAGATCTGATGATGAAGATTACTTGAAGATGAAGAGGACTTGATGATGATCCAAATGATACAGAGAAGAATACTTGTGCTGATAAATTGTGTTGAGAGAATACCTTCCTAGTTAAGAGGGAGTGTTGATGTAATTGTAACTTCGGAATGTATTCACTTGTATTTCTTATGTATTGTACCCCAATGTTTATTCCGGGATGTGTCTCTAATTTACTTGAGTCATGTAATGCCTCGATGTTCCTATCAGGAGGTTCTATAATGTAAACAAGTCATGTCAATTCATTGTGGGTAACCCTCCTATTGGTAAAGGGTTAAAGTCCCCGCAGTTCCGAGGCACTAGTGTTATTAGAGTCTCCTAGAGAAGTCGGCCCTAGTAGGGTTTTGTCAAGTCGAGAATTAGTATAAATAGAGAGCTAGCCTCTCTATTTATCACACACTCACTCACACTCAATTGTAGCGCATAACTGAGGAAGAAGAAGACACTGGGGCTAGGAAGAAAGAGGCTACTGCTATCGAGAGATCATCTTATTGTTTTGGCATCTTACTTTTGGTGTTGATTCTATCTCTGAGGAAGTTGCAGGGTTTTCTCCATTTATGTTTTCCCCAAGGAAAAACATTGTGTTCATTGTCTCTTGTGTTTGTTTGTTGTGCTTGTTATTCTCTCAATTAAATATCCTAATGTAATGCTAGCTTAATGTTAAAAATCTAACACACACACTGTCTATAACCTGAATTTGCGTGCGGACTGTCAAACCTGCGAAAATGTGCTTAGAGTGTTTCTTGGACAATGACTGCTACTGTTTATAAAAAGGATAAACGCGCATGCGTTATTGTTAACAAAAACGGGGCGCATTTTGGATACATAAAACGTGTGCGCGTTTTACTCTAATAGAATTTTGGAGCATTTAAGAAGGTAGTTGCACAGCTAAGGGATCATTCAAGGTTTAGGAGGAATTAACAAGCACTCCCTTAGTCTTTGTGCCTTAACATCCCCCCTTTCTTCAACCTAACTATATTGTTTTACAAATATAGGGGTGTGTAATAAGGGGATACATGGGGATATGTGTGTGAGAGAGAGATAGGTTAGGGGGTGTTATTGGTAATGGGAGACATACGAATGTGTGTGTGTGTCTCAGAGAGATAGGTTAAGGGATGCTAGTGGTAAGGTCTAACACAAGGATTTGTGTGTGTGTGCCAAAGAGATAGGGTAGGGGGTGCTAGTGGTAATGTTTGACATAGGGATTTATGTGTGTGTATGATGATGATGATGATGATGATGATGATGATGATGATGATGACGACGATGTTGATGATGATGATCATGTTATGATGAT
>LPNX010978205.1:152372-162372 GCA_001517045.1 Pseudotsuga menziesii | reverse complement strand
GAGAGAGGTTTTAGGTGTTAGGAGTGAGAGAGAGGTTTTAGAAGGATGTGTGTGTGTGAGAGAGAGAGGAAGAGAGAGAGAGAGGGGGGAGGGAGGTTTAGGGCAGTGGGGTGTTAGTAAGAGAGAGGAGGGGGGGTTAGTATGAGTTAGGGGGGAGAGGGGAGTTAGGGGAGGACATAAAATAATAAAAGTATTGGTATAATTGACAAAAAAAAAATCATTGTAGTATTTAAAAATGTGCTCCCGTATTTCTTAACTAAAACACGCCCCCCTTTTTATTAGCTAAAACGCGCTCACGATTTGCTTATATAAAATGCGCTTCTATTTTTCTTTACTAAATCCCACTCGCATTTTGTTTAAATTCAAAAATATATTCCCTCCAAATGATAAGGCCGAGCCTCCACCCATGCTTTCATGGAATTATTATGGCTATGTGTATGCTTCGTACTTTGCTTCGAATTCAACATGCCTATGCCTTGGAGTATTTTAAACCATGGCTAATTCAACATTATATCCAAATTTTCAATATGCTCATGTTTAGCGGTTCGTCTAATTATGCTGCACACCTCCATTTTTTATGAGATTTTAGAAACAGATATGGGTTTTTTTGCAGATTCTAAATATGTAAATTTTAACAAGAATACATAATTTTTTCTATTTTTTTCTTATTTATCTTTTGTCATCACTCCTCAACTCAAAAAAGACACTGTTAGTGTTTCGTCCATATCTCTTTCGTTTCTCAACCATTTTAAAAAAAATTGTATGGTGCACTAAAGAACACCAACCTCTACATGCTATAAAAAAACCATTTCCAAATAATTACATTAAGACATTCAAACATTGCGCCCACAATTGACGTACCATTTTCGAGGTTTGATCTTTTAGATAATTAAAAAAAAAATATTATTTTTATTATTGAAAAAATAGTCTTGCACTAGTCCTATATCTTCTCTATAGGTATATCGGTTTTCGTAAGTTTATTCCATCATTTAGAGACTCAGATGCTGCACCCACAAAAACATATACTTTATCATTTGTCCCAAAAATAAAAAGTGCCCGTTAAAAAGTATCTAACTTTAGATAATTAATAGCATTTTCAATCGAAAAAATTATATATTTGGAAAGGTCATTCAATTTCCTACATTTCTTGTTTTTTACTCATCGCAAGATTCATTGTGTAAGTGTCTCAAAATATCCATGCAAGTTGATGGATGTCTGTTTTTTTTAGTTTTGTATTGCATCTAACACGCCAAAAGAGACCCTCAACTTCTTACACACACCCAGGAATGAAATTTTCCTCCCACATATCAAAAAAATATATGTGCATCGAGGCACGATTCTTGTTCCAGTCACAATTTAAATCGGGTAAAGGAGAAATTCCACAAAACGCATCCATCACAAACCTTGACATGTAAAATGTTTTCTTTCAGTTGGTCAAGGTTTTCTGATACTTCTTTATTTCATCTTTCAAATTGAAAGATAAAACTTGTGCCCAATTGAAAGAATCACCTGTAAGCAAAATTTCATGAGCCACAGGAACCCACTTAGCTTTGAACAAGGAGCAGTTTCTGTCGAGCACCCTAAATGCAGATAAGTTATTATCAACACACAGAGCTTACGAAATTCATTGTCAACCCGAGGAAGTATTTTGTTTCAAAGGGTAAGTGCACAATATATGCTAAACACCAAATCATTGTAGTGAATACTGTTCTTAACAACTATGTCCATCCCTCAAACTTTGTGTGATCCCACCAATCTTCTAACTCTACAATTTCAACCTTGTCCTTCTATGCATCAACCAGAAATGAAATCAACAATTACTGACAGAAAGGAAATCCTATTCACAGCCCAAATTAAAGGAATTGCCTATTGATCTAATCACACTCGGAATCTGTAACCATAAATTAATTGTAATCTAGAAATTCAATTGCGACAGATCAAGCTTGGCTATTCTAAGAATTCAATTGCAGAAATAAAGATCAACAATTATAACAATCCAAGAATTACACAGGGTTTGTGGGATGTCAACCTGAAACCATGAGATGAACAGAGTTGTGTACAGCTATTGAATAAATTGCATGAAGATTATCTACTTAGTCGACTGTTACAGTTATTGATCTTAGGAAAATGCAATGCTGTAAATCACACACACTACTGCTGCGAACACAGAAAATATGATTAACGAAACATCACACAACCACAAATTAAAAGATCCTACCTTAACTCAGCAATCTCTGCGGAAGGCGGGCCCAGCCTTCACACAGAGACGCTGGATGAACAATGTACAGCTCCCTTAAACCAGCAGTAACTCTTTGTATTAAAAAAAAGAAGGATTATTACAGATTGCTCCCGTTGTTAATACCCAAATGAATTAACTATTTTCCAACGCCCCTGGGTCGAGACAGCCTTCTGCATTTATACATACAAGCAATAACATCCAATCCTATTACAAAGGGCAGCCATGAAGATCTCTGATCTTCAGGCGCCCTGAATAACACCGGTTGTTACAAGACGTGGCATGATACAATTATAGAAAGTGCGAGAAGACTGTTGACTGGCCCAGAAGTGGCAATCTTCTCAGATCACCATAATATTCGAGCAGCTACACTGGAGATCCCTCGATCATAGCACATTCTGTTATGGCTACTCTGACCGGCTCTTGTCTGGAATGTCACGTGCCTCAATCGATGATGGACAGGTTGAGGATCCCTTTTGTGTCACGACCATCCCTCGTCCCTTGAATTGTTCAGCGTTATCCCCCTGCATTCTACTCATCCACATTATCTTCATAGATCACACATATTAGCAAAATTTCGAGAGATAAATAGCCTTAATTGTCACAAGAATAAGCATTAATAAGGTAGAACAATAATCAGTCTTACCTTGACAATTTAGGGAATAAAGGTGAAGAAAGTCGGTCTGATTGGCATGCTAAGTAGTGTAAAACAAGGGAAGAAAGGTGATTAAAGGTGGTTAAAAAGGGACCAAATTTGGACTCAACATCTCCCCCCAACTACCCTGTTGCATGTCCTCATGCAACACCCTGCTTCACTCAGAATCTGAATCCTGCATTGAGCTCTGTTCGTGGAGAGAAGAAAAATTGTAGGGAAACTTAGGTTTCTTATCTGCCTTCAGAAAACCTCTGTGAATAACCCAGAACTGCCAACATTTCTGCTCCTCTGCCCTAGTCATGGAAAAATCCATGTTGTATGGTTCTGCTGGCCACCAAATAAGAGGAATTTGAACTTTAAACCCAGCCAGTTGACTCCACATTCCTTCGTACACCCTACATAACCCTTGACTCTTGAGAGTGCATGTTTAAAATTTTTAAAGCAGTAGGGGTCCCTGTTTCTCAGTGCAGAGGAGGCAGCCTGCCATCTGTGCCGGCTGCCATCTAATGCAACCTGCTGCTGCCTAGAAATAGATTTGGTACATGTGGAGATTACCTCCTCCTGCAGTTTCATGATGTGTTGCTCCTGGGAAGGAATGGAAAGAAAACTTTTATACCGAGCCAAGAGAATGCCAGGATTCTGGGGTTCACTACGGATCCATAAATTAGTATGGCCTTCATTGTGGGAAAAGGTCTGAAAAGACCTTTCCCACTGAACATGATTGTTCACAAAAGAGGCAAATGCTCGTAGCTGAACATCCCCTGCAAATGGAACAGGATTTGAGTGTCGATCCATAGGGCATGCCATCTCGTGCAGGTACAGTTCACATAGCAAGTTCTTCTCTTCAAAGTTGCTCCCAAGAAATGTCTCCAAATTTTTTTCTGAGGTTTCAATTTCGAATAACCTCCCCTCCTGTATAGCTTTTAATTTGAACCAGACAAACTACTCGAAGAGAAACACTGGGTAAGAGGAAGAGGGCTTCCTAGTGCCTATGAGTTCTCGGGATAGGTCATACATTTGATCCTTATCCTTCTGGATGGATGAGAATTTCTTCAATTTCTTTATCTCCTGCTGCAGCTCCTCTACCTGAACTTTGTGGCCCATACGTTCTTCATCCCCCTGCTCTTCCAGCGCTCTAATAATTCTCTTATGCTCATCCAACGCAATTGTCTTTTTCTGGTTTTCTTCCACCTGACTTCTCCATTTAATTACTTCTGTCCTCAGGGATGAAACTTCTGCTGTAAGATCTGAAATATCCTTTTTATAATGTTTTTCCTGTTCTGCATCCAAATCAATAAATTTTTTGCAAGGGAGGAGTATTGTCTCTTGTGAGACAGTGTCTTCCAGCACTTCTTCTATGAGAGTTGCTGGTTCTTGTGTGGCAGCAAAATCCCCTGGGTTATTTTCTACAGCTGTATCCAAGTCTTGTTGAGACACTGGTTCTTGTGTAACAGTGTCTTCTCCCTGATCAGCCTACATTTCTGAATCTGATTCATGTGTTGCTGGTTCTTGTGTGGCAGCAACATCTTTCAAACTCTCCTCAGCATCAACCTCCATTGCTTTTAAGGACACTGGTTCTTGTGTGACAGTGTCTTCCTCCCGCATTCCTGGGTTCAATTCTTGTGTTGCTAGTTCTTGTGTGGCAGCAACATCTTTCAAACTCTCCTCAGCATCCACCTCCATTACTTTTGAGGACACTGGTTCTTGTGTGACAGTGTCTTCCTCCAGCATTCCTGGGTTCAATTCTTGTGTTGCTGGTTCTTGTGTGGCAGCAACATCTTTCAAACTCTCCTCAGCATCCATCTCCATTGCTTTTGAGGACACTGGTTCTTGTGTGACAGTGTCTTCCTCCTGCATTCCTGGATTCAATTCTTGTGTTGCTGGTTCTTGTGTGGCAGCAACATCTTTCAAACTCTCCTCAGCATCCATCTCCATTTCTTTTGAGGACACTGGTTCTTGTGTGACAGTGTCTTCCTCCTGCATTCCTGGATTCAATTCTTGTGTTGCTGGTTCTTGTGTGGCAGCAACATCTTCGTTCCCCTGCTTCTGAGATTGGATGTCTTCCCCATCGTACAGCTCTTCCTCAAGGACCTCAGTGTCACTTGAGGCTATTGTCTGTTCATCCTCACTACACTGTATATCGGGTATGATATCTATCCCTGGATCATCTTCTGTTTGAAATTCAGGAATTCCCAAGGATGTTGGTTCTTGTGTGGCAACATCTTGGATTACCTCTTCATCCTCCCGTGGCTGCAGTTCTTCTCTAAGCTTTGTATCATGGGGACATTCTGGGTTCACAGTGTAAAACTCCTCATTAGGTTCCAGAGTGTCCTCCATTCCAGATTCTTTTCCCCTTTCCGTCTGCATTTCTGAAATTGTAGTCCCCTGTTCAGGTTCATCAATGTTCTGCCCTCGTGGCTCAGTTTCTATCATCTCTATATCGTGGGAGCATTCTGGGTTCACAGTGCAATCCTCATTCCCATCATCACTCCTGATTTCATTCTCTGCCCCGGGATTAGTAGCAGCCTCAGCAAGGATGATCAAAGATGTTGGTTCTTGTGTTGCAGCATCTTCTTCTTCTGCAAGTTCTTCCCTTATGGACGTGGGCTGTTGCATTGTGCGAACTATGACCCCATGGCCCTTCTTTTTGAAAATTTCCCCACAATTGGGGCACATTAATTGCTCCTCCTCCCTGTCAGGGTCAATAGATTATGCTCCCTCGAGGTAGTCTGCCGCCTCCACCAATGTATACATTTTCTTCTCGCCTTGTTTCCTACAAGTTTCCTTCCATGTCTCCACTTCCCTTCGAAGTATTTGGACTTCCTCCTTTAATACTGTGTTTTCTTCCATAAGTCCTTCAAGGATGGGTTCTACCTCAACTGGCCTTTCTGGAGCATCCATTGGCCTTGGTATAAGGATTGGGATCTCAACCTGTGACTCCAGGGTTTCCAATCTTTTTCTGGCTGCCTCTGAGATTGTATTTGGTTTGAGTCTTTTGCCTCCTATTGGTGCAGTTATGCTCGGCTCCTTAATTGGTCTCTTTCTTCCTTTTCGTGACGTTTTCGTTTGAGGGGCTGACTTATCAGGATTCACTGCTGGGGTCAAAGGAATGTTTTCTTGCGCCTCAGATCGCTCCTCCTCAATTAGGGTTCCTCCTTCCCACTCAGGTGAGGATTCAACAGTGACCAGCTCCATCTGTTCCATCTGTTCTTCAATTGCCTTAGCTCTGTCATCTTCAGGTTCAATTGTCGCAGCATTCAATGCTGCTCCAATTTCTCCTTCTGATGACAGAGCTACCCTATTGTCTGCATGTCTCTCAAGATTTTTATCAACACTTTCCCTTAATGGTTCTGCTTGTGTCCCCTGTTGTGCTTGTTCTGGTACAATATCATCCCCCCCCCCAACTATATTGGAGGGACACCGATCCTCCTGATGATTTTAAAACTATGCCTGTTCTACTGGGAGACCCAGGACAGGAACAGGCTCCTGAGTGCGGGCTGTGAATTGATCCCAGGTGATATTGTGCTGGGCCAGGGTTCTTGAAATGATTAATTTAATAAGACCATGGTGGGTTAGGGAAACATGTGGATGTTTAGCCGTTTGAACAAACATTGCCATCTGGCGTAGGTTATGGAACAGATAGTATGGAATATTCAACAAAATGCCATGGCAAAGATGGGAAAGCAAAGGTAGTTCAGAATTATAAACAACTTGGTACCTACCTTCGCAAGTGATTTATTTCTTAAGGAAGACAGCAACCTGATCCCATGGTCGCGGCAGTGATTGCAGTACAATTCCTCTCTTCGATGATTGAACGTGCTCCCCCTCTCGTATAAATTCCTCCCATGCAACCATCGTGGGGATTCCTCGTTCAAGCCATGCCTTTCCCACCATTGGAAGAGCAGTAACTTCAGATATAATAGCCTCAGAAAATTCTATCCGTAGCCCCCATACCTCAGAGTGAGTATCCTTGAGGTGTAAAGCGAATTGCAAAGCTGCTTCCCTATTAAATCCGTCTAGTCGCTCGAAGAATTCAATCCAGCCAGCGGCTTGAAAGATGGCAAAAACCTCAGGATTGTTTCAGAGTTCTTGCGTGTTTAAAGGTTCATGACGAGATGGAAGCCCCATAGTCCTGGCGACAGAGTTCAAGAGTCCGAGAGTGGAGGTTGCAGAGCGGGGAATGCACAGATCGCTGAGCGGAGATGTGAGTAGGGAGATGGCAAATGTGGAAAGTGCAGTGCAGAGGGAGGTTCAAGATTTTTATTCCAAATTGGGGAAGGTGGCGGTTATGAGCTTTTACGTCGCATGGGGGACGGATTAATGAAGTCATAATGGTAATACGTATTAAGGCACGACTGATATCATTAAACCCAAATTAACACTTAATCATGTAAAAATCAAAGCCATACCTCGTGCGACTGTGCATCGAATGACCTGGGGGGAATGATGATCCATGTGTTTGCTGACGCTGGAAGGCCGAGCTCGTGCGCAGGCATTAAATCGATCATAATAATATCAATTAATGCCATAATTCCATCGCCAGTGAAAATGGAGAAAACATCGCGTCACCGGAGTCGGAATTATGCCAAATTGGCCGGCACGAGTGGAATAAATCAGAGCCATAAGTAATAGTGGAAGCAATTTGCTTTGGTTAACACAGGAGTTACTACTGCAAAGAACAAAAGAACAGTCTGTAATGCTAAAAGGTCCGCCAAATAAAACGGGATTTAAGTTGCCCAACATGATATCGTGGCCAATTAAAAGATGTTACAGCCGTCAAGAAAGATCACAGTGTCGGAAAAGAAATTGGCAGTACAGGGAAAAATCACGGCTGTCAGAATTCACAATAGCTGGGAAAGGATGTCGCGGCCGTGGGAACATGTGGGTCGACCACCGGGAGTGTATGTTCAGCCGCCGGAAGATTATGTTCGGCCGCCGGAAGATTATGTTTAGCCGCCGGGAAACTTATGTTCATCCGCCGGGAAAAAGAATTTTCGAGCCTTTGGAAAAAAAATGTTGCGGCTGTGGGAAAGTATGTTCAGCTGCGGGAGTGTTTGTTCAGCCGCCGGGAAAAAGAATTTTCGGGCTTTTGGAAAGAGAGTTGTGGCTGTGGGAAAGTATGTTCAGTTGCGGGAGTGTTTGTTCAGCTGCCGGGAAAAAGAATTTTCGAGCCTTTGGAAAAAGAGTTGCGGCTATGGGAAAGTATGTTCAGCTGCGGGAGCGTTTGTTCAGCCGCCGGGAAAAAGAATTTTCGGGCCTTTGGAAAAAGAGTTGCGGCTGTGGGAAAGTATGTTCAGCTGCGAGAGCGTTTTTTTAGCCGCCGAGAATGTTTATTCTGAGAAAAGGAAAATGCAACACAGGGAACAAAGGAAAACGTTTTTCGTTCAGCGGGCCCATTCTGGTCGTTCACCTGGTACTTCCCTGCAATTTTATTTCTTTGAAAAACAACAACCAAAGAGATCAAATGCAAAAAGAAACAATCAAGAGTTATTCGCTACAGTAGAAAAAAAACTTATTTATGTACAGTGATTCAATAGTGCAATTTACAGTTTAAAGGTTGGCAGAGGTAGAGAGAAGTTCCTGCCCTGGTAACAGCTGATACTCTGGGTCGGCAGCAATCTGCAAAATGAATGTGTCCTTCGAGATAGGCTTACGGTACAGTCTTAGTCTGTGGCCATTAGCAAGTAATGGTATACGATTGTTGTCAATGGTCACCAGACGGACCGTGCCGTTGTCAAAAACCCTGTCAACCAAGTATGGACCTAGCCACTATGTACGCAGTTTCCCTTTAAAATCTCTTTTGAATCTGGAGTCATAAAGTAACGCCCAGTCTCCTTCACTGAAGACCTTCTTTTTAATAAACCGGTCGTGCCAATTAGATCTCTGTTGCTGAAGCAACAAAGTCTGATCTACTGCCGCTAACCGCTTTTCGTCCAGTTCATTTAATTAATTCAATCTTCACTTCTGCGCTTCTGTTACGTCCAGGTTCATTTCGGTGGTTGTCTTCAAGGTTTTAATCTCAAACTCAATTGGAAAGACAGCACTCTTTCCGTACACCAGATCATATGGGGAGAACCCTGTAGTGTCACGCCAAGTCGTGCGATATGCCCACAGTGCTTCTGGAAGCCTGTCAGCCCAATCCTTTCGATGACTATTAACTGTTTTAGTAAGGATATTTTCAATAACCTTATTGGTGCTTTCCACCTGACCATTAGCCTGGGGGTGATAAGGTGAAGACACCCTGTGCTGCACATGATACTTCCTGAGCAAGGATTCAAATTGGTGTGACACGAACTGCGGACCTCCATCAGTAACTACTTCTTTTGGCACCCCAAAACGGGTAAAGATCTCACTGTACAGAAAATCAATTACTACCTGATCATTAGCCTTAGCCAAAGCTACATCCTCCACCCACTTGGTCATGTAATCAGTACAAACCAGAATATAGACCTTTTGTTTGGAGGGAGGACTGATAGGGCCAACAAAATCCAGTGCCCATCTCTCAAATGGTTCAACTACAAGTTGGGACTGTAGGGGCATCTGATCTGTTCGATTGGGTTGGCCCATCCTTTGGCAACTGTCACAGGACTGGACATACTTCTTGGCATCCCTGAACAGAGTCGGCCAGTAATAGCCCATCTGCAGTGCTTTGTGCCCCGTTCTTTTATCTGCAAAGTGGCCTCCACAAGGCCCCTCATGACAGGATTTTAATATAGGAAAGATCTCATCTTCTCTTGCACATCTCCTGATCTCAAGATCAGGCCCTGTGTAGAAGAGATGGCCATTTAACCAACAAAACCTGGCACTGCGCTGAATAATTTTTCTTTTTTCTCGTTTTGTCATATATGGCGGGAGCTTCCTTGCAACCAAATAGTTAGCAACGTCTGCATACCATGGAGAATGAACTGAAAGTGCAAATAGATGCTCGTCTGGGAAAGAATCCTCAACAGGCAAACTGTCATCAATGTTAGTAAGAGGGGATAAAAAGTCAGCAACAACATTTTCCTTCCCATGTTTATCTATAATAGTGATATCGAATTCTTGTAACAACAAAATCCATCTGGTCACTCTGGCATTGGTAACTGGTTTATTCATTAAGTATTTGATGG
>LPNX010978205.1:133733-152126 GCA_001517045.1 Pseudotsuga menziesii | reverse complement strand
CTGCCATAGGGAGTGAAATCATCCATGAAGATTTCCATGCTATCATTGACTAATTCAGAGAATATGCCAATCATAGCTCTTTGGAATGTTGTTGGTGCATTGCACAATCCAAATGGAAGTACTATGTAAGCAAATGTTCCCCAGGGACAAGTGAAGGTGGTTTTATCCTGATCCTCAGGAGCAATTTGGATTTGGTTGTACCCACTGAAGTCGTCTAGGAAGGAGAAGAACTTCTTTCCTGACAGGGTATCAAGTACCTGGTCTATAAAGGGTAAAGGGAAATGATCCTTTTGATTTGCTTTGTTCAGTTCCCTATAATCAACACAGACCCTCCATTTCCCATTTTTCTTGGGTACAATCACGAGTGGGGAGACCCACTCACTATATGAAATAGGGTATATAAACCCTGCTTCCAAAAGTTTCTGGATTTCCTCCTTCACTATATCCCTCAGATTGGGGTTCATGCGTCGTTGGGGTTGACACACAGGCCGGGAGTCACTTTTGATATAAATGTGATGAGTGCACAGATTAGAGGGGATACCCCTCATATCTGTATACTCCCAGGAAAACGCCCCCTTATGTTCCTTCAAGTGGCTGATCAGGCGTTTCTGTTCCTCTGAGGAGAGACTCGGATTGATATTCAAAGTCCTTCCAGGTTCTACCTCAATCGGAATGCTCTCTGAATTTTTCACAACCGGGATTATATTTGTGCCACCAACCAAGGCTTCTTCCGTAAGGTTTTCTTGCTCTTCCTTGCCCAGGGTAGTGTTAAGAATTTGATAGACTTCTCTATTTACTGAAGTGGGTTCACTAATGAAATTGCTAATGGTATCATCTTCTGTCTCATTTTTAAAGGTTAAGGCCTTCCCTATAGTTAATAATGGCTGGACATCCTCGTCCTCCTCCTCCTGCTCTATCCAAAGGGATGTTTCAGCCTCTAGACTTGGCCGAGCTGGAGGATACAGGGTGAGGTTTTTAGTATCCATACCATTAGATATAGTCATGGACCCCGATCGACAGCTGATGCAAGCATCAGCTGTGGCCAACCACGGTCTCCCAAGGATCAATGGGTGTCCCCCCAACTGCGATTTTGGTTGTAACACCAAAAAGTCAGCTGGGTACTCCCATGAATCTACTGATATAACAAGGTCGTCCAAAATCCCTTCGGGTCTGATGGTGGATCTATCTGCCAGTTCCAAAATAGTAGGGGTCGGTCTAAACTTGGTGAGCCCAAGCTTCTTTACAGTTTCCATAGTTATAACATTGATTGCTGCTCCCAGATCCACTAGGACGTTGGGTATCTGTGTCTGTCCTATCTGTACAGTAACGGTAGGATTACCAGGGTCATCGTATTTAGTCACAGGGGCTTTTCCTGTTATCAAGGCCGATAAGTTTCCTATGACATGAACCGTGGGAGGATCCCTGAATTTCTTTTGTGTTCTTCTTGTGCACAACTCCCGAACTGTTCTAGCGTAAATGGGCACATCTTGAAGCGCTTGAAGGAGGGGAATTTTAACATAAAGGTTTCTTAACTCTCCGAGGAGGTTAAACTGAGTTTCCCCCCCCATTTTTGGTAGAAGTAATCTCTCGGGGTATGGTGGCTGCTTTATCAGATGGGAAGGCTGTACCTCTTCAGGTTTATCGTTGGATGGTTCAGCCGTCCCTTCTAAGGGATTCCCAGCATCCTCAATGATGGGACTTGAGTCAAATGGATGCTGTAAGCTCTCCTCTTCTCTATGCTCAGAGGATGAAACATCCTCTTTTATTACAGGTTCTACAATTTTCCCAGATCGTAAGTGGATTTCATTACAGGGTACAGGGGAAAGAGAGTAGGCTGGCATGTTGATAGTCTCCAATTGGTGGACTGCTTTATTGTTTGGGTTAGGATTAGGTTGGGCAGGCAGCTGGGGTCGTATTGGTATATTCGGGACAGAATTGTTTTGCAGCTGCAGCTGTGACTGTGGAGGTAAGTATTGAGGATATGGAGGAATTTGGGGGAATTGAGGAAATTGAGGAGAATACAGTGCTTGTTGAGGTAGAGGTGGTTGAGGAAACTGGTTCCCAGGATGGAAATTCCTCCATCCAGGAGTCCATGACGTAGGTTGGGGTGGTGGCTGTGTCCAGGGATTCCATGAATTATAGTTTTGCATTGCAGGTTGAGAAAAATTCCATTGAGTATAATTCGAAGGGAATTGTGTATTCAAATTTTGCATATTATTCCAATTCCCCATATTATTCAAAAATGGGAGAGAGTATGGAGACATACCTTGATTCCGAAGCTGCCATGGTTTCTTCTGTGCGATAAAGTAGGCTGCTTCCACATTCGGGTTTGATGCCTGCAGAACGGCCTTGACTTGAGGAAGTGAAGGGCATTCCCTCATGTCATGGTTCAGCTCACACAGCTGACATACGTTCACTTTGTCAAGCGGGCATTCTCTCAATGGATGATTCTTTCTACATTGGGGGCAGAACACACCCAATGTGAGATCCTCTACTGCTTGTTTTTGTTTCGCCTTCAGGACATCAATTTCAGAAGAGATGGAGCTCATCATTTCTGTTTTAAAATTTTCAAGTAGATTGCCTATCTCTGCTCGGGTAGCGCCTCCATTAGATGACTTCTGAGTTCGGTCGAAGACGTCACGTTCCAGCTTTTCTCGTTTATCCCGCTTATTATTTCTGGAAGACCCTCTGGAGTATCTTTTGCACAGCTCCACAATTTTGTCGAAAGGTTCTTTGGAGATGTCTCCCTTACCAAGCAGATTCAACATATCTAGACAATCATCCCTGATTCCCCAAAGCAGGATTATTTTGAGTACATCCAGTCCCATGTTCGTCTGCCTAGCTCTCTGCACATTGTACAGCAGTCTTTCCACGAAATCTTCCAAACTTTCGTCCTCCTTCTGCACCATTTTAAATAACTCCTCTCTCTTATCCTTGGTGTTACAGTATTCCTGATATTTCTCCAGGAACACCTGCTTCATTGCATCCCAATTAGTAACGGTCCCTCCCCCAAGGCTCATGAACCAGCGTAATGCATTGTCCTTAAGGGTAGCAGGAAAAAGTTTTAGTTTTTGGGCATCGGTGATATAATCGTAACTGCGACAAAGAATATCGAATTCGAAAAGGAATTCGTCTGGGTCTTCTGCCGCCTTTCCATGGAAACGAGGTAACACCGATGGTGAGATATTCTTCATAGGAGCTGCCCCATCTGGTTGTTGAATAGGAAATTGCAATGTAGCCACTGTTCCCTCTGGTAGGGAGCGATTCTCATGATGATAGTTTTCTCCCATCTCTTATTCCTCATCGGTCCCGTGTCTGTTACTCATATCTTCTTCTGTTTTCTCCTCTTTGTCTCCTCCTGTGTTCTTTTCTTCGTTCTTCTCTTATTCCTCGTTCTTTTCTTCGTTCTCCTCTTGTTCCTCGTTCTTTTCTTCGTTTTTCCACTGTCCCAGGAGCTTCTGGTGGTACTGATCCCACTCTTCCTTAGTTACTCTCCTCCCGTTAATGTGATAATTCGGACCTCTACCAGCAGGTCCCGTTGTAACAGCTGTGTCTTTGTCTACAGGGGTAGCTGAGGACGTCGCAGCTGCTCATGTCTTCTCCACCGTGGATCCAGATGCTAGCGCCCCAGGATCAGCGAGGTTTCTTCTGTTAGGAGTTTCTTGAAGACGAGCTCCAGTGGATGAATCAGTTTTGTCAACAAGGTCGTCAATGAACATCCTTCTTCCCAATGGTACTCCTCGACCTCGACCAGAGCCACCTGCACCGTTAGTATCTTGTGGGGTTTTGGGAGTTGGGAATTGATCGCGTTTTACCCTTCTAGTATTCATACAACCCAAATCATTTCATTAGAAAGAATAAAAAGAGACTGACTAAAAATAATTATCAAATGCAACTACTGATAGTGTTTAATTACCCTTCCCCGGCAACGGCGCCAAAATGTCGAGCACCCTAAATGCAGATAAGTTATTATCAACACACAGAGCTTACGAAATTCATTGTCAACCCGAGGAAGTATTTTGTTTCAAAGGGTAAGTGCACAATATATGATAAACACCAAATCATTGTAGTGAATACTGTTCTTAACAACTATGTTCATCCCTCAAACTTTGTGTGATCCCACCAATCTTCTAACTCTACAATTTCAACCTTGTCCTTCTATGCATCAACCAGAAATGAAATCAACAATTACTGACAGAAAGGAAATCCTATTCACAGCCCAAATTAAAGGAATTTCCTATTGATCTAATCACACTCGGAATCTGTAACCATAAATTAATTGTAATCTAGAAATTCAATTGCAACAGATCAAGCTCGGCTATTCTAAGAATTGAATTGCAGAAATAAAGATCAACAATTATAACAATCCAAGAATTACACAGGGTTCGTGGGATGTCAACCTGAAACCATGAGATGAACAGAGTTGTGTACAGCTATTGAATAAATTGCATGAAGATTATCTACTCAGTCGACTGTTACAGTTATTGATCTTAGGAAAATGCAATGCTGTAAATCACACACACTACTGCTGCGCACACAGAAAATATGATTAACGAAACATCACACAACCACAAATTAAAAGATCCTACCTTAACTCAGCAATCTCTGCGGAAGGCGGGCCCATCCTTCACACAGAGACGCTGGATGAACAATGTACAGCTCCCTTAAACCAGCAGTAACTCTTTGTATTAAAAAAAAGAAGGATTATTACAGATTGCTCCTGTTGTTAATACCCAAATGAATTAACTATTTTCCAACGCCCCTGGGTCGAGACAGCCTTCTGCATTTATACATACAAGCGATAACATCCAATCCTATTACAAAGGGCAGCCATGAAGATCTCTGATCTTCAGGCGCCCTGAATAACACCGGTTGTTACAAGACGTGGCATGATACAATTATAGAAAGTGCGAGAAGACTGTTGACTGGCCCAGAAGTGGTGATCTTCTCAGATCGCCATAATATTCGAGCAGCTACACTGGATATCCCTCGATCATAGCACATTCTGTTATGGCTACTCTGACCGGCTCTTGTCTGGAATGTCACGTGCCTCAATCGATGATGGACAGGTTGAGGATCCCTTTTGTGTCACGACCATCCCTCGTCCCTCGAATTGTTCAGCGTTATCCCCCTGCATTCTGCTCATCTCACATTATCTTCATAGATCACACATATTAGCACAATTTCGAGAGATAAATAGCCTTAATTGTCACAAGAATAAGCATTAATAAGGTAGAACAATAATCAGTCTTACCTTGACAATTTAGGGAATAAAGGTGAAGAAAGTCGGTCTGATTGGCATGCTAAGCAGTGTAAAACAAGGGAAGAAAGGTGATTAAAGGTGGTTAAAAAGGGACCAAATTTGGACTCAACAGTTTCTCGACCCATACAAGCAACAAAACATAGCTTCTAATAATGAGAATGGTTCCTTAAACTGGGAAATTGGATAGACATTAGTGGAGGTTATCAACTGTTCCCTAAATAGTTCTGTGTTGTTCATCCAAGACTTGACCACCTCTTCGTAGTTGAATCAGGTAATGGCCTCATCAAGAAATTTTGATGTCAAAAGTTGTTTAGGAGGGCCAAGCACATAAGCCCTAGCAAATACGGCAGAATGGAACGATGCAACGACAGTATGGGTATTATCGTTGAAAGAGCATTCGTTAGGGTTTGCATGGTCCAAATCTCACTTAACATGGACTGTATAGGGAATGAAAGGGGGTCTAGCAGCAATGTAGTGAAGCTGAAAAATACGAATTCGTTCATAATCCCACTGACCATGGGTGACAAAGGATAAATAATCATTGTCAAAAATGGCATAAATCTTGGACTAGTCCAGGTACAAGGTATCAGACACATGTCCAATGGTATCATTGAACACATCGGCATTAGGGTCTTTATTCTTTTGCTCCTCAAAAGTTGTTTTCAACCTGGTATTCTTGGAGGTGGTGAACATTATCTCCGATTGGATTTTGGAAACCATGTTTAAAATAGTGACACGAGTTCAAACCAACATAAAAAAGGGTCGAGTGGTAATTACTTACTGATGAAAAGGCTTAGAAAACTGTAAAATCCGTGAGCTGGAGAAAGGAAAAATCTGCGGTAAAATCTTCGACCATAGCAAGAAAGAATGAGCAAAATGGTAAAAGCAGTTGTAACTTCAAACAAATTTAAAACCCAAAATTAAACGAAAAAAATGTAGACCGTAGATATAGGATATATGGATGGCTACAATCGAAGCAACAAAATATAACGAGATAGTGCTAAGGTCCAAATAATTGTGATTTTCGATTTCCACGTTCCCGACTTCGGAAGTCGAAAACTGGGAAGTAAAGATTCGACCAAAAAACTTGTGAGTTTTTTTATTTCCGCAATCTGAAAAGCAATATTGTCGACTTTCGCGATCCAAATATCGAAAATCAGAAATCGCGAATATCATAAAAACCTTCAAAAAATAACTATATTTCCGCTTTCCGCAACCCAGATATCAGAAATCGAAAATCGAGAAAGGAACATTTCCTTATTGAAAATTATAGGAATTTCGAGATCCAAACATCGGAAATCGCAAAACAGAAAACAAACTTCAATGAACCTCCAAAAAATGGATTTCCACTTCCCGATTTCAGAAAACAGGAATCACAATCAAGAAAGATAGGTTGGAAAACAAGTTAAAATATATTCCGAAAGACAATAAATCCAAACAAACAAGGGTCATTAAGGAAATTTATCATTAATGTATTTAGTAATGAATGTCTTGAAGTAAAACCTAAGTTGTAAGTCGAGTTAGTAGTACCCATAAAAGTATTATTAAAATGTAATTTCCAGTCTCCTAAGGTAAGTCTATTTTTACTCTTGGGCGTTCTCGGTGCAAATGCCGATTTAGGTAATTTAATGACATATTTGATTGATGTTTATAACAACATATTTGATAGGTGTTTATATTTTAAAATTTGGAGTAAGTGTTTATATTTTAGAATTGAAGTATTTTTCTAGATTATAGGAGGATGAATATTGACCTTATGATCTCCTTCCAAATTAGAAATAAACAATTATTTAAAAACTAATATAAAAAATAATGACAGCTGATGTATAGATAACTTCGAGATAAAAAAACAACTGGTCACTCATGCATACATAACTTGAAAATAAGAAAATAAGAAAATAACTAATCATTAATGCATGAATAACTTGAAGATAAGAAAATAACTAGTCACTAATACATGGATTACTTAAAGTTGATTACAACTAACTCATTACTTGATCACTCATGCATGGATAACTATAGGCACTTTATAAAAAACAAAACATTTAACTAAAAAAATAAATGATTACAACTAAACACAAAATTAATAATTATAATAACAGATAAATAACTTATTTACGATGCTTAACTTGTTCATAGCAATTCATAACCATTAGTACCATTAGTAAAACCTAACTTATCTTGTCATGTTTATCCATCACAAGTTAATTAATTATACTAGTAAATATTCACAATTTCAACCAATTTCCAATAAACAAACAAAAAATCCAATAAGAAAGCTTTCGTAAAGAAGTTGACCTATAAATAGATCAATGGCTTTGGTCATTCATTATTTGCTTTTTTTAGCTGCACAACTTTAATGATGAAGACTCGCGGCAAAAGGGCAATCCAAGAATCGAATAACGACGGGACGTTATGCAGCAGAAAGCTTCAAAATTATCCAGGAATTCAACAACACAATGTCGATAGATGCGAAGAATTGTCAAGCCCGCCGGATCACATTGCCAAGAAGAAGAAACAGCAGCGTGATGATGATGGATCAACGGAATGCTTGTTCGATCGCCTTCCCGTGGACATAATTCATGACATTCTCTCTCGGCTATCAATCGCCCAGCTATTGATAGCTGCGAGAACGTGCCATGCTTGGCGCCGCATGATTTTGTCCTCCAATCTCTTTCAACGGTTGTTCGACGAGAGAAACCAGGAATCATGGATTGTTCACTGCAGGCCGTCTCCCTACAATTTTGACGGATTTTGGTTCCTCAACATCCACTCCCGGGTAAAGGTAAAGTGGTCCTTAATGGAGGCTAAGCCTGAGCGCGAGGTCAGGTTTCTCCAGGGAGATGCAGACGGCCTTATGCTTTTTCTGAGCGAGGGAAAACTGGTGGTGGCTAATCCATTATCAAAGAAAATGCGAGTACTGCCTGATACACAGGTGACCTCGCGCCTTAGTTTGGATCAATGTCTCAAAAAAAGAGTATGGTATTGCAGAACTACTACCACTAATCCGCAAATACATCTCTCTCTCCACACAGTTCTTGACCCTGCAAATCAGAAGTCATTTAAAGTGATGGTGTGGGGAGAGCTGAGAACAAGGCAGATACATCTTCTTGTTTACAGCTCAGCTACAGATTCGTGGAGCTCAAAGCTGTGTTCTCAGGTGGATTATAGATTGTTTAAGCGACCAATTTATTTCTCTGTAGATGGCGCCACCATCTACGTCACCTCACCGCAGCGGTCTCCGTCTATGGTAGCTAGTTACAACACAGACACAGCTTTGTTCGTAGTTAATGAACCAAGAACATTGGACTTGCGTGGCTGGTTCTTTCACATGTTTGTGGATCGTGTGCAGATCGTTGGAATCATCGCTTACAGGAGCCAAATACTTCTGTTAGCTGTCGTCGCCGGCTATTATATGCGGCATCCCTTGAGTGTATTGGGATTATGGCAGGGAAGTCCCACAGGAGGGCAATGGCAGCTTTTCACTGCAAAAAAATTATTGCATCCGTCATGGAAGATCGTGGTGGCGTATGACGGAAATAACAGCATGACCCTCATTCAGGAAAGGGGATTGGTGATGACGCTGAATTTGGATAGCAAAGAGTGGAAGATAATACCTTCGAACCCAACATCCCTCGGTACTACACGTGGTGATGCCGTCTGGGGTTATCATATGAAATTGAGACTTTCCACAGCCTGATCAAGCGATTGAACAAGTTTAAACATTTGAACAGTTTGCTTATACTGCGACTTTTTTAATGGAATCTCGGCAATTTCTTCATTTGATTAGATTTGTTTACTGAAATCAGAAGTCGTTTTTATGTTGTAAAATCAGAAGTCGTTTTTTATGTTGTGAATCAGATGTGGTTTTTAATTTTGGAATTGTATTAGTTATGTTAGATGCTAGTTTTTAGTTTTTAGTTTTTATTTGAGATTTGGGGTGTACTATTATTTTTTTTTGCTAACATTGATTTTATGGTAGCATTTAGAAATTTGAAATAAGTAATTATAAAAATATATATAAAAAATAACTGGTTGGTGATGAACTGATAACTCATAGCTAAGCATGGATAACTCAGAATTGAACCAGTTTAATTAGAAGAATAGGAAGAATCAAAAGTGTATGGTTGGGCTTAATTTTATGCCACTAGTTTCAAATACTAATTAAAAATTAACCAGTTATAGAAAGAATATAAAAAAATTAAGTGATAGGAGCTGATGCATCCATATATAATTCTTTGCTAGAATTGTGTGATTGACAACCACTTTAATTAGAAGAAGACTATTGATAACATGTGGTAATTGAGACATCTATGCATGGATAATAAGTAATAGTTATTTGTGACAATTAACTTGTGGAGTATAAATATTCACCAAACATAAATTAAGTAACTATACTCATATTCATCAAACTATGTAAGTAATTCTCTAAATATTAAAGTTGTTTACACCTTAAATAAAGCATAATTCCTGTAAATAGTTATGCGTGAGCTTATCACTATTGTTGATTCCCTCCATCCAATGGGCAAGGACAGAGTCAACCATTTCTCCTTACCAGTTGGATTGAAAGAACCTGCAATCTGAATAAGGATGGCCCATTTTTCTTTGTAGGTTGTTAAACAAACACATTATCATGGTGACAAGATTGCAAGATTGTAAGTGGTGAGAGATACCAATAACTCTATTGAAACGATTCGGCTTTTTAGAATATGGGCTAGTGTGCAGTTTCATGTAATTCAATGCTAGTGAAATGATTCAGAATGGTATGTTAATGTTGTACGAACAGAATTGCAGTATTGAGGTGCTGCGATTGCTTTGTTCACATAATCAAACAATTCCATAAACGTAGTAATAGAGATCGAACTCAACTATTGAAAGTGTATGAAGATCGAGTTTCTACGTGTTAGCCAAAACCTAACTGACTAAATTTGAGTTTACGGCTTAGTTAATATTAAAATTTAGTTTTTACTTTCTCACGCTGACCTCTTTTTCTTTTCACTTGTCGGGTGAAACTTGTCTATCTCTCGATTAGACAAGTCTATCAACTTTGGTTGGCCTTTCGACTCAACTGATTTACTTCGACTTACTTGTCACTTGTACCGACTGATTTTACCTCGACCACTTGTCACTTTGAAGTCGGCTAACTTCGACCTCTAAGTAGGCTCACCTCTTCAACCTCTCAAGTCGGTTGACCTCTTCGACCTCTCAAGTCGGCTGACCTCTTCGACCTCTCAAGTCGGCTTACTCAACCGACCTTGTCGGTTCACTTTGGTCGAAATCTACAGAGTATTTTTCTTAGTCTAAGAGACTTAAAAAAATTACAAATGCTTTTCACCTGTGAGTAAGATAGAGTAAAAATGGACACATTAACAAATCCAAAGAACTTATAAAAACATATGCCCAAATATGTAGGAAGACTTGAGTCAACCAATGTGCCGTAAAACTTGGAACTTTCACTGAGTGAGAAATTTATGGGTTCTTCTTCTTTCACTCAACCGTAATGGTAAAAGACATTTACACAAGTAAATATGGAAATATTTTGCGGCCAAATAAACATGCATTCAACCATAAATTATTTCATATATATAACTATGCGGAAATAACAAAGATATTACAAACTTGTATGTCCAGACTTGTCGGCTCATCGACTGATCCTTTTACATAGCTTCAGCTCTTCGAATGAATCACATACACAGAATCTTGAGCTTCAAATTCACCCTGTGCTCAGAGTTTTCTCTTTCTCACCTGGATTTCTCTCTACTGTCTCTCTACTATGTCTAACTTGTGTCTAACTTAATTTACAATTTGCTTCTTCTATTTATAGGCAACCTGAACATTGCTTTTACATGAATCGACTGACTCTCCATTAAAGACTGTAATAAATATCTATCTAACAACTTAGCTTCAAAAATAAATTCGACTGGTTTACATTGCCGAATCGTGGACTCTTCTCTCTTGTCAGACTCACCGACAAGATCTTGATTGATACAAACTCTGACAGAGTTGGCTGAGAGTCAAATACGGATCTGCGAGTGATTAATATTTCTAACACTCCCCCTTAATTATGAGCAGATCGTAATTAAAAAAAATATATTACAAAATGTTTCAAAGCTAAGGCATGCTCTGTTTATGACAGAGTTCACTGTGCAGAACTTGTCATTCCAAGATAACTACGTAGATACTGGAAAGTATCCTTTGCCAATGGTTTTGTAAAGATGTATGCAAGTTGATCTTCAAACTTGCAAAATTCCCAACAAATTTCCTTGTTGTTCACTAACTCTCTTATGAAATGAAACCTTTTCTTGATGTGCTTGGTTCTCTTGTGAAACACATGATTATTTGATAATGCTATGGCTGAATTGTTGTCGCAGAAGATTGTTGTCGGTTCTTGATGGTTCTGTGACAAGTATTTTAATACTCTCATCATCCAGACAGCTTGACATGCAACACTTGTTGCTGCAACATACTCTGCTTCAGCTGAAGACAGAATTACAATGGGCTATTTCTTTGAAGCCCATGAAACAACACCTGTACCAAAATGAAATGTGTACCCAGATGTGCTCTTCTTGTCATCTATGCTACCTCCATTGTCACTGTCAATGTAACCAATGAGTTTAAAATTTTCTGAGGTTGAATACATAATACCAAGGTCTTTTGTGCCATTTACATACCTCAGAATTATTTTACCTGCTTGCCAATGTGAGTCTTTTGGTGACTCCATGAACCTTGAGATCAGACTTACACCATACATAATGTCTGGTCTTATCGTTATCAAATACACAAGGCTACCAACAAGCCTTTTGAACAACGTAGGATGTGACAATGGATCCTTCATCATCCTTGCTCAATTTTAAACCTGTTATTACTGGTGTTTGGGCTGTCTTGCAGTTAGACATGTTAAATCTTTTTAAAACTTCACTTGCCTACTTTGTCTGTGATATAAAAATATCATTTTCAGACTACTGAACTTCAATGCCCAAAAAAAACTTCGTAAGCCCCAGATCAGTCATTTCAAATTCACTTTCCATGACTGCTTTAAAATCTGCTATGCCAAAATCACTAGTAAATATTAAATGATCTACATATAGGCACACAATTAACATCTTACCTTGCTCACTCACTTTGGTGTACAATGTCCATTCACTTTCGCTTCTGTGAAATCCATTTTCAGTGAGATAGGAATCAATCCAACTGTACCAAGCTCTAGGAGCTTGCTTCAAACCATAGAGTTCATTTTTCAACCTATACACTTTATGCTCTTGACCTGAAACTTCATACCCTCGTGGTTGTTCCACATATACTTCCTCTTCTAGATAGCCATTTAAGAATGCTGACTTGACATCCATTTGATGAACATGCCATTTTTTTGTGTAGCAATGGCCAAAACTGTTCTGACTGTATCCATGTGTGCAACAAGTGCAAACGTTTCATTGAAGTCTATGCCAGGTTGCTGTGTGAACCCTCTTGCTACCATTCTTGCTTTGTGCTTTTGCACATTCCCATCAGCATCTTGCTTTGTCTTGTAAATCCATTTGACACTGATTACATCTTTGTCTTTTGGTACATCAACCAGTTCCCATGTCTGGTTCTTTTCAATGCATTTTATTTCTTCATCCATGGCTTGTGCCCATAATTCTTCTTCAACAACTTCTTCAAATGTTAGTGGATCATATATAGGGGAAATAATGCAAAGAGAGAGAATGAATTTGGTGTACCAGCTTCATATATCTCTCGTAAACTTCTTGTCTTCACCGGTTCTGTCGATGTCGACCTTGACGAAATGCTTGATGGAGTTTGCTATCCTCTTGGTGTACTTGTCGGTGTAGCTTGAGCTGCTACTTGTGTTGATGATCCTTGTGCTGATCCATGTCATGGTGTCATGGGAATCGACGATGCTACGACCGGTTGACTTACATGTGGTGTTTGAACCACTTCCTCTTCCATATCATCATTGTCGACATTCAACACAATCTTGACATTTATGTCGATGGTTCCATCCCATGATTCATTCTCGGCAAATTGAACATCTCGACTAATTATCACTTTCCTTGTGAAAGGATCATACAACTTGTATGATTTTGTGTCTTCAGAATAGTCGACAAAAATACATTTTTGTCCCTTCTTGTCTAGCTTCCTTCTCAGCTCATCTGGAATATGCACATATGCAACACAACCAAAAACTCTTAAATGTGAAACACTATGATTCATACATGTCCATGCTTCTTGGGGAACTTTGTTCTTCACACTCTTTGTTGGACATCGGTTCATAATGTATACAGTAGTTGTGACTGCTTCACCCCAATATTCATTTGGCAAATGCTTGGCTTCCAACATGCTGCACGCCATCTCCATGATGGTTCTGTTCTTTCTTTCGACAATACCATTTTGCTGAGGTGTATACCATGCAGTGAATTGTTTTTGTATGCCATGGGTCTTGCAAAAATTTAGAAATTCATTTGAAACATATTCACCTCCTCTGTCGGTCCTTAAGATCTTGATGTGGTGACCACTCTGGTTCTCCACGAGTGCCTTGAACTGCTGAAAATAACTAAATGCATCAGATTTATGTTTCAAAAAATATACCCATGTTTTTCTTGAGTAGTCATCAATAAAAGTTATAAAATACTTGTAGCCACCAATGGATGATGTCTGCATTGGACCACAAATATCAGAGTGCACAATTTCAAGTGGTGTGCGTGCTCTATAAAAATTTCCGACTGGAAAAGTCTCTTTGTGCTGCTTGCCAAAAATGCAACCTTCACAAACCCTCTCTGGTTTGTTGATCAATGGTAATATTTTCACCATATTCTTTGTGTGCAGTAGCTTCAACCCACCAAAATTCAGATGTCCAAATCTGAAATGCCACAACCAGGATTAATCCTGAACTTTTGTTTGAAATGCAGCTTGCAAATTAGCGCTTCCATTTTATTTCTTGTCGAGGAGCTCGACCGTTTATTCACTTTCTGCCTTGAATGCAACTCCCGTGTTTGTCTTCCCTTTCATGTCGATAACTATCCTCAATGGAAACAAGTGATTGCTTTTCATTGGCACTTTTGCTATCAATTGGTCGCTTGGACGCTTGTCTTTAATCACACAGTGATCATATTCCATGTAGACTCTGTAGCCTTTTTGTATCAGTTGTCCAATGCTTAACAAATTATGTTTCAAACCTTCAACATGATAGACATTAGGGATATACTTACTCTCCCCTTGTTTGGTTAGAATATCAACAGTGCCTTTTCCTAAAACAGTAACTTGGACATTGTTTCCAAGTGTAACATTAGTTTGAACTAAAGTGTCTAGACTAGAAAACAGATTTAGATTATCAGTCATGTGGTTGCTGCAGCCTGAATCTAAGTACCATATGTCATGTGGAATTTCTTGAACACCATTGCATTCAAGTGGAGATGTTGATGCCATTAACATTGCGCTTGTCAAAGTGCTGACACTGGTCGACTGACTTGGGCGTTTCCTTCCTTGGCATATTGTTTCTTCCTCCATTCATATGCATAATGACCAAATTTCTTACAGTAATGACATTGGATTTTTTATTTATCAAACCTATAGCCACTTGGCTGACTTGGGTTCTGATTATCTCCTCTGCCACCGACATTTACAGGACTTCTGCCTCGTCCTCCTCTTGAAGAATTTCTTCCTCTTCCTCTGAAGTTGTTTCTCCCCCTGCCTCTACCACGGCTTATGGATGGTTGTGCTGCAAATGCACCTTCCAATGATGTTTGTGTTATGTTGAGTCTGTGTTCATGATTGATGAGTGAAGCTTGCAGCTCATCAATGGTAAATGTCGACATATCTGTGTGATCTTCTAAGGTCACAACCAAGTTTTCAAATCTTTGGGGAAGACTTCTGAGAATTTTTCCAACAACCCTTCGGTTTTCTATGGCTTCTCCATAAGATTTCAGTTGGTTTATCAAACCAACAACTCTGGTTTAGAATGTGTCTACATTCTCTGAATATTTCATGGACAGAGATTCAAAATCTCTTCTCAGAATCTGCAGCTTGGATGTCCTTACCTTATCCAAACCTTGATAGGCAGTCTCCAATGTATCCCATGCTTGCTTAGCATTAGTTTTTGTTGCTACTCTTAGGAGTATGCTTTCATGCATAGCTTGATGTATGTAAAACAGAGCTTTTCCATCTTTCTTCCTCTGTTCCCTCAACACATCTTTCTCAGCCTGTGTGAGATTGTTATATGCTGTCATGTCTGCTAGTTCTGCATAACCATGCTGGACTATCACCTAGACATCTTGACCTCTGAACAAAGCCTTCATAGTTAATGACCAATATTCATAATTATTTCCTGTAAAAAGTGGAGTTTGCAATGAACCAGAAGTGGAAGTCATTTTTAATTTTTTAATTAAATTTCCTTAGAAAATTATTTTTCCACCTTTAAGACAAAATTTCTTTCCTAAACCTTGCTCTGATATAAACCTCATTCTGATACCAGTTAGCCAAAGCCAAGTTGACTAAACTTGAGTGTACTGCTCAGTTAATATTAAAATTTAATTTTTACTTTTTCACGCCGACCTCTTTTTATTTTTCCACTTGTCAGGTGAAACTTGTCTATCTCCTAAATAGACAAGTCTATCAACTTGGGTCGGCATTTCGACTCGACTGATTTACTTCGACTTACTTGTCGTTTCTACCGATTGATTTTACCTCGATCACTTGTCACTTCGAAGTTGACCGACTTCGACCTCTAAGTCAGCTCACCTCTTCGACCTCTCAAGTCGGTTGACCTCTACGACCTCTCAAGTCAGCTGACCTCTTCAGCCTCTCAAGTCAGCTTACTCAACCGACCTTGTCAGTTCACTTTGGTCAAAATATACATAGTATTTTTCTTAGTCTAAGCGACTTAATAAATTACAAATGATTTTCACCTGTGAGTAAGATAGAGTAAAAATGGACACATTAACAAATCCAAAGAACTTATAAAAACATATGCCCAAATATGTAGGAAGACTTGAGTCGACCAATGTGCCGTAAAACTTGGAACTTTCACGGAGTGAGAAATTTATGGGTTCTTCTTCTTTCACTCAACCGTAAAGGTAAAAGACATTTACACAAGTAAATCTGGAAATATTGTGAGACCAAATAAACATGCATTCAACCATAAATTATTTCATATATAACTATGCAGAAATAACAAAGATATTACAGACTTGTCTGTCCAGACTTGTCGGCTCACCAACTGATCCTTTTATAGAGCTTTGGCTCTTCAACTGAATTGCATACATAGAAGCTTGAGCTTCAACTTCACCCTGTGCTCAGAGTTTTCTCTTTCTCACCCGGAGTTCTCTCTACTGTCTCTCTACTATGTATAACTTGTGTCTAACTTAATTTACAATTTGCTTCTTCTATTTATAGGCAACCTGAACATTGCTTCTACATGAATCGAATGACTCTCTATTAAAGACTGTAATAACTATCTACCTAACAACTTAGCTTCAGAAATAAATTCAACTGGTTTACATTGCTGAATTGTGGACTCTTCCCTCTTGTCAGACTGACTGACAAGATCTTGACTTATACAGACTCTGACAAAGTCGGCTAAGAATCAGGTAGGGATCTGGGAGTGATTAATATTTCCAACAC
Source organism: Pseudotsuga menziesii (assembly GCA_001517045.1). Classification (NCBI taxonomy): domain Eukaryota; kingdom Viridiplantae; phylum Streptophyta; class Pinopsida; order Pinales; family Pinaceae; genus Pseudotsuga; species Pseudotsuga menziesii. The sequence goes on along the minus strand of LPNX010978205.1, from coordinate 135,250 downwards.
TGCGTGTAAGCAGTACGAAATTAAAAAGCATATCAGTGTGCTTGTAGTGATTCTCGGAATTTGGAAAGCCATGACCAATTTTATTAAATAAATTAATTTTTTTACTTCTTTATTTGTAGAGTTGAGAAGGGGAAAAGTTTTTTTCTTGCTCTAGTTATTCCATTTATTTATGAGACACCACCGTGTTATTAGTTTATTTTTCACTTACTTACCATGTTATTAACATCTGATTTACATTGTACTATACCCAAATTGAAGCCAGGTTAACTAGTATGCAAAGGACTGTGGTTACTTGAAATGCTCCTCCTGCCCCACCTCTATCTCGATCGATCTAAAAGGAAAGGTTATTTTGTTGATTAAAGTCCCAGTGAGAATGCCTATAGAATTTAAGTTTAAGGACTCTATATTGGAAGTGTATTTTAGGGCTATTGTGATTTTTATCATTTAAATTGTATTTAGACTTTTTCATTTGAGATTTGGGGTGGACTGTTGTTTATGTTTTTCCATTTACGGATGAGAATGAGACAAGTGTATTGTGGAGATTGATTTAATGGTAGTTGCTCAAAATTCAAAATAAATAATTATTAAAAAATGAATATAAAAAACAAACAATAGCTAGCTGATGAATGGATAACTAGTAGCAATGCATGGATAACTCATAGTTGATGAATGGATAACCAACACTTTATGAGAGATGACTAGAAAAATGTGAGATAAAAGAAAAAAATATAAAAAATACAAGATAGTTGATAAATAGATAACAAGAAGAATGTCAATGATAACATGTAGCTAGGCATGGATAACTCTATGATGAATAAAAAAATATTTCCAAATTTCCTTTCATTCAATTACTATTTCTCAACATTTAATCCCTATCTAAATAATCTATCCATAAACTATGTAATCCTTATCTAAATGATCCATTAATAAACTATGTAGATGTTCTAATTATAAAAATGAATATAACAATCTCAAACTTTCTTTAACATTTATATTATATAATTCTAATAACTTATATCTACAATTTTAATTTGATTTTTAAAATAAATAAAAATAAAAAACCAAAAATAACATAGACCTTGCATCTACCTTTTCATTCTCTTAATTTTTTCATTTCGTTTTGTAAATAAATAAATAAATTTGATCTCGTGATTGTTAAAGAAGACTAATGTTACAATCTCTTTCATCGAGGCCATTTTAGCTATGAACTAGAGCGTTTATTATATGCATATGCTATCATCTTCAACTGTTATAAAGCTTTGGTTTTCATTAATGTAGAAATTGAATCTTGAATTTATTATATAAATAATGCATGATGTTGACGATTAAAGTTATGATTTTGTTCACTTGAATCTTGAATTTATTTATATAAACTTGAATCTTGAATTATATAAATAATGCATGAACTTGAATCTTGAATTTATTTATATAAATAATGCATGATGTAATGATTAAAGTTATGATTTTGTTGGCTTTAAGATTTTAGTTTTAGATTTTATATAAAATTAAATTTAAAA
>LPNX010978205.1:103146-127237 GCA_001517045.1 Pseudotsuga menziesii | reverse complement strand
TATATATATGTATGTATGTATGTATGTATGTATGTATGTATGTATGTATGTATGTATGTATGTATGAGCAGGATTTACACAAAATGCACTATGATATGCATATTTTTTTGTTTATTTATTTCGCAATATACAATTATTTATTATTTTTTGAAAGTGACCACATCTGATTTCAGCATCATTTTATACACATGTGTGTCCATCCAAAGGATACCCTTTTGAAGAGGACGTGTCGATGTGTGGGATGTGCATTTTTAAGAAATTTTTGGATGTGTGTTTTTTACCCTGCGGATTTTTCTTTGAGTTGCTTTGAAGTTGTTGTCAGGTTTTCTAAGTGTAAGTTTTAGAACGAATTAAAAAAACCATGTGAATGCCAAAATGCATGAATGATACCTCAATGGATAGAGGATTCAGTGATGAATCTATTGGTATAAACTCCACTTAGTTATGTGATCCAAGAGGATATTGGTGGCCACCCACCTATTCCACTTGGACCCCCACCATTGTTTCTTTCAATTTTCCAGTTTCCTTAATTATAGTACAATTTACTATTTTTGACAGTTTTCGGGTACTAAACTTTCGGAGCCGTTTTGAGGCCCTAAACGATGTTTTTTCTGGCATCGAATGGTCGGGAAAATATGAGTTCATTCCAGGACTACATCCGTAAATGATAAATATCAAGTCCGGAACCAACTCATATTTTCCCGACCATTCGATGCCAAAAAAACATCGTTTAGGGCCTCAAAACGGCTCCGGAAGTTTAGGACCCGAAAACTGCCAAAAATAGTAAATTGTCCTACAATTAAGGAAACTGGAAAAATGAAAGAAACAATGGTGGGGGTCCAAGTGGAATAGGTGGGTGGCTACCAATATCCTCCTGGATCATTACGTACCATGAATGGTCAGGTTTACACCCATGAAAGACACAAAGAAATATTGATTTGTCTATAAGAGGGATAATTTTCTGTTTTAAGGCCCTCGATCGAGGTTTGTAGCTCAATCGAGGTATTCAAATCCCTCAATCGAGATTTTAATAATAGCTCGATCGAGGGTTTATTAAACCCTCAATTAGGGGTCTAATAAACCCTCGATCGAGCTACTATTAAAACCTCGGTGGAGCTACTGTTAAAACCTCGGTCTTAACACCTCGATCGAGGTTTTCTTAAACCCTCGATCGAGCTTCTACTAAACCCTCGATCAAGCTTCTAACACCTCGATCGATGGTTTAGCAGAAGCTCGATCGAGGGTTTAAGAAAACCTCAATTGAGCATTTGTTAAACCCTCGATTGAGGGTTTAAAAATTGGTTGGTCGAGGTAGGATTTTGTGTTTTTTCCAAAAGCACCTTTCCAAAAATTGTAACCAGCTCCATGGATGCACCCTGGTCTCAAATTTCGAGCCCTCAAAATATTGATAGAAAGTAACAGAGAAAACATATATTTCTTCCAAGAAACTATGAATTTTGGTTCTAAGGCTTGTGAGGTTATGCTAAGAATTTTAAAAGAACGGGAAGTATGTGTAGTTGATGCAGATGGTTTGTCTAGTGGTTTGGCGATGGCTTGGAACCCAAGAATTTGTAACTTTAAACCTTTCAAGACTTGTGTTGGGATTTTGTTGGAAGGTAAAGTGCAAGGGATTGAGAAGAATTTGCATTTTCTGAATATTTATTCTCCTTACAAGGATTGGAGGAATTTTTGGGATAAGGTTGATGATAACGATTTATTAAGTCTAGAAAATATGGTAATTGTTGGGGACTTAAATTTTACCTTACACTCTTATGAGAATTGGGACATGACTTCTCCTCTAGATCCTTTGTCTAATTATTTCTTAGATCCTTTTAAGAAACATCGGTTAGTGGATATCGTTCCTGCAAAAGTATCTCCTACTCGGAAAAACAGTAAGAAGGAAGGTGAAGGAGTGAGTAAAAGATTTGATAAATTTTTCATGAGGGAATCCTTGGTGGATTACTGTTTGAGATATCGATCTTGGGTCATATATACTAATTTATCAAATAATTTTCCAATATCTCTCTAATTTGAAGAAGAACCATTCGACTCAAATTTTCCTTTTAAGTTTAACCATTCATGGTTAAAAAATGAGGATTTTTGTCAGATGATTAGAGAATTCTGTGTAATTGTCCCATGTCTAGATAACATGAATGTGATGAATATCCTAGTCTATAAACTGAATCTCCTTAAAAAAGGGTTGCATCTTGGTTAAAGAACAAATCTATTGAAGAAACAACTCTTTGCAACTCATAGAAAGTGAAACTACTAAGCTTATTCTGGAAAATTTGACAGGATCTTTCTTTGTGGAAGATATAGCAAAATTTTTGGATCTTGCAAGTAAAAATGATGTTATTTTAAATAAAGAAGAAGAGACAATGAGACTAAAAAATAGAGCATTATGGATTGAAGTTGGTGATAATAACACTCATTTTGTTCACAGATTTGCAACATATCATAGGAAACAAAATACAATTTGGGAAATTAAGAATGATTAAGGGAACATGGTAAATTCTCAAGGAAATATAAAAAAAGATGCTGAAAAACACTTCAAAACTCTCTTTAAAATTAGAAAAAGGCTCTTATTGGTAATAAAATGAAGGTTTTATAGTACATTCCTTCTTTTTTCTCCAGGGAAGAAGGTCTTGAGATAGGTAAAGCTATTTCACTTGATGAAATAAAGAAGGTTTTATCTGTCTTTTCCAAAGATAAAAGGTCTGGTCCATATGGTTGGATTGTTGAGTTATTCTTATTTTTTTTTATATCATGGGTAAGGATTTGTTGGAAGTTGCAGAGTTCTCCAAGAAAGAGTGATTTATGACAGGGTCTCTAAACTCTACTTTTATCACCCTTATTCCGAAAAAGGACAATCCAGATACTTTTTTTTCAAATTCAGCCCTATTGCACTTTGCAACTTGGTTTATAAGATGGTTACAAAAGTGATAGAAGAAAAACTTAAACCGAAGCTATCAGAGTTAGTCTCAAAGGATAATTTTGGATTTAGTCTCAAAGGATTGATTTGGATTCTTATCTAACATGAATATTTTAGACTCTATCGGGGTTACACAAGAATGTTTGCATTCAACTAGGACAAAAAATCGTAGATCTATTGTGATGAAAATTATCTAGAAAAGGCTTATGATAAGCTAAATTTGGACTTCTTAAGTTTGGTTTTGTTTCAGACTGGTTTTCCTACTCAAGTGGTAAAGTGGATCATGGCTTGTGTATCCACTACAAATTTTGTGTTTTTTAGAAATGGATTTCCTACTACTTTCTTCATAAGCACAAGAGGTTTAAGGAAGGGTTTCCCTATGTCACCTTTGTTATTCCTTATAATTATTAAAGGGTTACGCATAATGGTAATGAAATCGTACAAAGAAGGTCACTTATCAGGTATACAATACTCAATAGATGTCAAAATTACTCATCTTATTTTTGTAGATGATGTGATTTTCTTTGGGTTGGATAATATTAAATATTGGAATGTTTTTCATGCTATATTGGAAATATTTTGTAATGCAACAAGTATGGAATTCAGTGATGAAAAATCATGCATCTATACACATAATTTTCATGCCTAGGCATTGGAAAACTTAAAAATCTATTTTAGTTTAAGTTTGAACAAATGGAGGAAGGCTTCATATATTTGGGTTTTATTTTAAAACCAAATAATTACTGTGTGTTACAGAGAGAAATTCCTATGGCTTGGGGTACCACAACAGACAGCTTGACTCCATAAATCAATCCTTTCCAATATGCAATAGAAATTAAATATCTAACACTAAAGGATCATACCTCGTACCTTATTCCGGATGGTTGAAGTAGATCCCCATTGAGCTTTTCAACTTTAGCTTGAATTGATGAATCACTTCCTCAACAACAAGTAAACAAGACAAGCATACTATATATATTGGTGTTAGATCTAAAATAGAATATATAATCAACAATGTATAAGCATTTGAAATCATCCATGGATAAAATATTCATTCAAACATACATTATTGGACAGGAAAAGATATTTCTATTAATATAAAATCAGAGATTACAATGGATACAACCTCTGTCGGCATGTCTCCAAATCAGAGAAACTGAATCCCCCACTTGGGTCTCCACCACCTCAATCCTCCATCTCCCGATAGCAAGCCCACAAGCAAAAGGCAAGCTTGGGAAGAACACAAAAGTGCTCCAAGGGACAAAGGGATGCAGACTCAAGCACAAGTTTCAGCAACAATGGACTATAGTTTCTTTGCTCTCAATTCTCTCTTATGCCTTCAATGTACCAAAGAGTTCCTTATATATCTTTTCAAAGGGGCAATGAAAGGTCGAATCCGAGCAATCTCAAGGCATATGGAAGGCCAGGAGTCAAGTGAGTCGGATCCATGTCAAGGAAAACTCCAAAAGGATTTGGATTATGCACACATCCCGATGTACACGGTTTTAGGGGTCAAACCCGTGTATATATGCGATAATAGGTTTAAAAGTCGCCTGTATTAATTTTCACATGCTTTTAGGGATGTTTAAGGAAACATCAAAGGACAAAAAATGGTCCAAGGGGTCTAAGGAGTCTGCAGAGGGACATGGGAAAGGCCATACAAGTGTGATTCACCTAGAGTGGTAAAATTAGCCACCCTACGATGGTCAGAGGGGTCATACAATGGCCGAAATACATTATAAGTCCATCCTAGAAGTGGAGTGATGAAGGATCCCAAATGGAAGACCAGCCACCCAATCAGCATAGTACAATAATACAACTCTGTACATAACTCCAAATACATATAGCAGTCCTGGATACATAAGAGTACAATGGCCATGAATAGGAATGATACAAGATATCACATAAGTGGTCATCGCCATGTACAATATACATAGATCAAAATCTCCATGGTGAAGATATACAAAGGACCATGATCTCCATAATGGCTGAAGATATATAATGGATCAAGATCTCCATAATAGCTGAAAATGTCTGACATATACTGGAATCAAGTCACGAGAGCTGAAATCTCATGAACACTGGCACAATCAAGGAGGTAGCATATAAGAGATGCCACCAATCCGTAAGGTCTTCTACACAAACCGCTACAAGTACATGTCCTACTATGTGAATAGAGGTGTCAAGGTTGAACATAGTAGTCCATCGTTTAATTACCGGTCATTGAACGGTATACCATTAATAGATGCGAGATCACCCACTGATAATGAAAATGGAAAGCAAGGTACTAGAGTGCAAACTAACAAGTGTGAATAAATGTGTTGAGGTCGAACACTTGAGAGGACCCATCGATCAGGGGACATTGATGTAGTCCCAAAGACTGTCGATGGTGAGAGAACCTACCACTAATGACTGCAAGCCTCAAGGCACTAAAAAATGACTCCAGATTCCAATCCCATAATAAATGATATGAAGTCGATGGGATGAAATCCACTGGAAGGAGGGCATTAAGGCATCCCCCATAATCCAACATGAGGTACTCAGCAAAGCTGTATAATGTGGAAGGACTCGATCACAAGGTGCACGAACCAGTAACTGTACCGGGAATGGCCAACATGCAAAGTCAAGATAATTGAGGAATGGCCAACTCAGGTTTCAACTTCCTCCGAACAATATCATAACGGCATATGGTGACTTACATAAAGGCAACATAGACTCGATATACAAAACTGGGACATCTCTGCGACACAGGAGGCATCGACAGAGGCTCCATGGGGACTGGAAGCTTAACCAGTCGGTGGAAATAAACTCAGATAAACGAGTACAGCTCCTAAATTCAAACTATAAACTGAACCAATGGATGTGATATACAGTGCTCTGTCCGAAGGCAACATGACTCGACAGCTGCCAAAGATAACATCTTTCCTTGTCCGGCTTTTTGGTTTTTTGATTTTTTTTTGGACTTTTTCAAATATTTAAAAAGCTTGAAAAAGAATAAAATTGCTTTATAGTTACAGACTAGGAGGAGATGAGTGTCATAGGGGAAAACAAACTAGTTCCAAGTAGTGGAACATACCTATGCTCAATGCAAGGATACATGTGTAGGATAGCGACACTCGGGGGAAAATCCCCTCCCGGTAAAAAGGGAATAAAGCTGCAAAGGATATATAAAATGGCTCTGCATGGCTAGACATGAGACAAGCTCGGGATATATGGCTGAAACTCAATGTCAGGGAAGCCGACATAAAGCTCAATAAGGCAAGCAAAGCTCATGATAATGCAATTACAACTTGACATAAGGGAGTCCTAAGGGAAATAGGCCAGCAAAAGATCAAGAGGAGTATGAGGCTCTTGCGAAGTGTCATGGCAATACTATACAACGGACTCCCACACCCCAAGGGACAAAACGTCAGCATGGGAACCAAATGAAAAATAAGGCACTAACTAGGGTACCCATGTAAGGTGAAGCTCTACCACTCATATCATGCCACTTCTAAAAAAACAAGAAGGCTCCATGACATAATAGAGTGGGTTCGTACCTAAGGATATAATGAAATGGTCATAAGGCCATGCAAAATGCAAACGATGATGAAACCTAACCTATATGTCAGTTTAGACATGATACCTGAGATCGGCACGAACGGGTCAATCCAACGGCTGAAATGACACTCAAAAAGGTCTCCTACATCATAAATTAGGTAAAAAACGGTCCAAAATGATTAGAAATGGTCCAAACTATAGGAAAGGGGGTAAAAATTTTCAAAATTTTGAAAAATTTCTATAAATAGTAAAAAATTCAAAACATTATAAAACATTTGAAATTTTTACCCATTTGAGCACATATTTTCAACAGCAAATTCCAGGAGATCCAGCCGACGGAATCCACTACCGTTTCTTCCAGGTACTTACCCATGCTCTACTCTTCCATTTTGATGCAATTTTTATCAAATTCCATGGTGTTTTTGGATTTCTAGGCCAATCCAAAATAGGCGCTATGGCCCACACGAAAATCAAGGGTTTTTTCACGTATAGGGCTGGATATACGCAGAAAATGCCCTCAAAGCCACGTACATACGCTGCTGTTTGGAAAATAGTCATGTATGCGGCCGCGCATGAGGTTTTTTAAGTATTCTAATGGGAAAACTTCCAATTTTTTGTGCAGGATGGTCCTAGAATGGAGAGAACATGAACATGGTGATGTAGAGGAGGCAGTAAGGGCTGATCTAATGGATCAACAAGCGCTACGTGCATGTGGGCTCTACAAATTTTGGTGTCTTGGTGGCTTAAGTGCCAAACCAGGACTATTGCAGATGCTGGTGGATTATTGGGATCCAAACTCAGAGTCATTCTAGATAGATGGGATGTCCCTCACCATAGAGGTGGAGGACATATACTTTATTACTGGTCTTTCCTGATGGGAGGAAGTAGTGAACCTACGTTCTCGCGAGCCCGGAGGTGGCCTGACTATAGATGAGTACATTGCGGTGTACTATTATCTAGACACAAAGAAGGTGGGGAGTCAGATCCAAGCCAACTCTATACAGGTGCTGGGCCTAAAGGCCATCCTATTGACACTGGGCAGGATAGCAGGCTTGGATTCACTCCACCAGGCCTCACGGCCTCTGATGTTCTATGCAGTGGAGTGCATGAGACCCACGGTATATGATTGGAGCACTACACTACTAGGAAACATGAAACACCAGCTCAGTGAGTGTAAGATGGGAAAAGTGTGAAACTTTGGTTTCAATAGCATACTGAGCACATTTTTCTTCGAGCGTGTTCCAAGATTGAACCCCAGAGTTGACGCTCCTCTACACGGGGTTGAAGATCCGGCCCAACGGTGTTGGGCGGATGCGATGCGCAGACTGGGTGGAGGTAGGGTGTCCAACCCCTATCCAACTGAGTTCTTTCCGTGGTGGTGACGACAGATAGTTGCCATCGATGACTACCCCTATGCAGGGATATATTTTTGGGGGGACCCAGACATGCCGCTACCACCAGGATCGGCATACGGTGACATAGGTAACGAATCTCGACCCTCTCTTTTAAATTTTTGAGTTATTTAATTTTTTGTGTTTTCTGATTATATGGAATCAAAAGACATGTTTTTGGGTGACAATACATAGTGACATCTACTATATGCATGCATATGTGGGACCACGACGGCCTAAAGGCTTCCCTCATCATAGACGGAGGGGAAGAGGAGATGATATCATGGGTGTGGATGTGGAGCAGACGCTCCAGAGAATTCATACCAACTTTGTGAGGCTAACACATAGAGTTCCCATGGCGCAAGTCGAGGACTTGCCTGAGGCTATGCAGTGCCAGGTGGTGGGTGTACCACGAGCATGGGTGCGATTATTCTGACAGCTAGCTAGAGCCATAGTGACATTCCATGATCACAACCCCCCTCCTCCTCCTCCTCCATGGCTTATATACCTGGGAGTGATACATTTTGGAATATGTATGTATGTTATATGTATGTATGTTATGTATGTTATATGTATGTATGTTGAAATGCCAATTATTGGAATATGTATGTATGTTATATTGTCAAATTTCCGTTCTAATAATCTCACACGTAAGAATATTCTTAATAACATCGGATCTCTAACATGGTACAAACCATTAAGCTGTGACACCACTAACTCCGAATCAAGATGTACCTCAAGAGAGAGAATGCCATGTAAACTGGCATCCTGTAGAAGCTCAATAATGGCACTATATTCAGCAACATTGTTTGAATATGGCCATAGACATACGCCTCCTGAAGACAATACCTCACCCATAGGAGTATAAATCACCCAAACAGCAGAGGCTTAGTGTTGAGTGTGACGGCTCGCACCATCTCCGAATCCTATGTAGGTGAAAGATTCCATTGACATCTGCCAAAAGAAACAGAAACTAATCACAAACTCAATCACTATAAGAAAAAGACCTACCTATGCAAAACTGTACAATAATATATAATAACCAGCCTTGGCTAAAAATCATGCATAGTACTTCTTGAGATAGATCCCATTCCTAGGCTCCGCCAAGGCCATTCCCTCATAATCCACTAACTCATAAGTGCCCTTCTCTAACACACGTTTGATGACATAAGGACCACGCCACATGGGGTTAAACTTTCCTTCCCCCAAGGGTTCTTTTGGTTGACCCCACAAAAGGACCAAGTCTCCCTCACTAAACCTCCTTGGACAGACAGACTTATCGTACTGGACCTTTACGCGACATTTATTTACTTCTAGAGCCACCAAGGCATCTCGACGATGCTCATCAAGTTGCTCAAGGTGGACAAAATGCTCCTCCAATGGGGAAGTGTCTGGTAAGAGTTCTACGGCTAGCTTCAAAGAAGGAATCTCGCATTCAACCGGCAATACCGACTCCACTACATGTACAAGTTGATATGGAGAAAAACCCGTGGCAATCTTAACAGCGGTTCTATACACCCACAAAGCAGGATATAACATAATGTGCCAATTATTCTTGCTTTGTGCGATGGTTCATTGGAGAATGGATTTGAGTGACTTGTTCACTGCTTCTACCTGTCCATTCGCTTGAGGGTAGTAAGAGGAGGAATGCTCTTGTTTGTACCCTAACTTTGATGCCAACTCTTCCATCATATGATTATGAAAGTGTGAACCATGGTCAGTGACAAGCTCTTTCGAAATCCCAAACCGAGTAATAATCTGGTTGAATACAAAGTGCACAGCTATCTCACCATCGGATTTAACTATAGGCATAGCCTCAGCCCATTTTGTGAAGTAATCAACAACCACTATGATATGATGATGCCCCCCAGCTGAAGCTGGGTTACAATCCATAAAATCAAGCCCCCACTTAGTGAAGGGACTGGCGGTGATGATGGGATGCAATGGGGCAGGTTTCGAGCACATATTACATGCAAACAACTAGCAAAGGTGGAAACTCTTGACCGCGTCTACACAATCCTTAAAGATCGACGACCAGAAATAACCCGCTCTTAATATTTTTTGGGCTGTAGAAATCCCAGATAAATGACCACCACATGCCCCTCCGTGGAAATCATTCAGCACTACCTCAGCCTCCTTATGAGTTAAACAACATCATAAAATGGAATCTACCCCATGGCGGTACAAATTGTTATCCACTATGAGGTAATTCTTAGACACGTGACATAATCGTCGTCGTTCATCCTGTGAGAGGTGAGTAGGGACCTTCAATGTTTGTAAATATATAATGATATCCCCATACCATGGGTCTAAAGTTGAGATTAATAAGATGTGTTCATCAATAAACATATCTTCACAAACCAACTCCTCGGCCTCGCTTGGGAAATCCAATATAAGATCTGCAAAAATTAACAATTTCTTCGATTTTGCCGAAACAAACTCGAGATCGAATTCTTGCAGGATGACAATCCATTTATTATATTTTCCCCCAATCATCATTTGAGTGAGGATGAATTGAAACGGATTGACATGGGCTACAACCAAGGTCTGGCGAAGGAGAATATAATGTCTCAGTCGTTGAACCGCATGTACGGTAGCTAAAGCAAGCTTGTCAACATGAGAATAACGAATCTCTGCATCAATAAGATTCCAGCTCAGATAGTATATGACATGTTCTTGGAGCTCCTCATCCTCTTGAACCAAAACCAAACCAATCGTCTCCATGGACACGGCCACATAAAGTAGAAAATCATAGCTAGAGTCTGGGGGACTAATCACCTAGGCCGATGCTAGGGCTTGCTTGAGCGCATCAAAGGACTCTTGGGCTCGCTCATCCCAACAAAAGGTGGTGTCCTTCTTCAAAAGATGCATGAAGCCTCTAGTCAAATTGGCAAAATTGACAACGAATCTCCGTAAGAAGTTTGCCATGCCTTGCAAACATTGAAGATGACGAATATTTTTCGAGGGAGACAACTGAAGTATTGCCTCTAAATTCAAAGGGTCGACTCTTATACCCTCTTTAGAAATGATGAATCCTAACAAGTGACCTAACTTCACACAAAAGATGCACTTGTGAGGATTTAACCTGACCAAATAATGGTGGCATCTTTCGAATACCAATATCAAATGATAGGAATGATGCATTCTCATACGAGAATGAGCAGCAAGGTCATCCAAAAATACTTCGATAATCAATTTGAGATGGTGGAAGATCAAGGTCATGACCTGCTGAAAGGTAGCTCCAGTGTTCTTAAGGCCAAAAGGCATTTTCTGATATGCAAAAGTTCCCCAAGGATAAATAAATGCAGTCTTATGTTGGTCCTCATGTTTAATTTGTATCTGATTATATCCAGAAAAGCCGTCCATGAAGGAAAAAACCTCACTACCTGTGCACTTATCCAAAATATGATCAATAAATGGCGTGGGGAAATTGTCCTTAGGACAGGCATGATTCAAATCATGGAAATCAATACATATGCAGATCACTCCCTGCTTCTTATCCACCGGAACGGGGTTTGAAACCCACTCCATCAAGGGAACGGGATAGATAAAACCGGCTTTCAATAGTTTCTCTATCTCTTCCTTAATCGCAAGTGCTTTCCTAGGATTCACCACACGCAAGCGTTGTCGAACAGGCTTAGCGTTGGGATAAGTCTTAATCTCGTGTTTGACAATACAAGGGTCAATGCCTGGCATTTCATTGTAAGACCAAGCAAAGATATCACGAAATTCTTTAAACAGCTCGGGGTACTCTTGAATATCAGCATGGGAACATTCTGCCCCAATATAGACATTCTCTATCTTGCCAGGATCACGAGAGATATTGATAGGAATCATTGGAGATATATTTTCCATGTTTCCATCATCCATCGGACCAGGAGAGCTTAATGGAACCATAGGACTACCATTTCTCTCACTAAGAACCTCCCTAAAGTCCTCACACTCGAAGCGGTCAAGCTTGGCAAGAAATTAATATCTACAATGGAGCTCTTCCCATTTTGGCTCAACTCCTGACACGGCCTCAATAATCGCTTCATCTAAAGGAAAAACACTATCAAGGAACTCGTGCACATGAGAAGACTATACTGCCCATGCAGGCAGCACATAAGGGTCCTCCTCCTCCATCTGCAAAGAGGAAGGACTGGGCTTTGCAACACACTCAAGATTAGCTTGATAAGCTACCATAGTTGCAGGCAACAGCACGTCCGTCACGATGGGCTCACTCGGAGTACTCGTTGTAGGAAGAATCCAAGGATCTTCCATATGACTCGTGCGAAAAGACATCGATCTCATAGATGTCGAATCCTCACCGAAACTAGACCCTATCATAAGGATCGGTGCAGGACAACTAAAACTTCCCATGAGGGATGGATACATGCCAACACCCACACTCCCAGTTGCCGACTAAGAGTGCTCAACGATCGGGATCGAAGCTCCCGAAGATGCGATTACCGACGGATTCTTGAATGACGTTTGATCAATTGTGACTATCTTCCCGTCAAATGGAAAGCATACAACGTGAAATAGGGAAGAAGCTGTGGCTTGCATATTTTATATCCAATTCCTACCCAGCAAGAGATTGTAGTTAAGGGGCGCATCAACCACCTCGACCTCTATCGCCATGGTATTCCCTCCCGAACGAACCTTAAGGGAAGGAAGGATCCTGTGTGACCTAAATGATCTCCCATCGAATGCAGTTAACATGGTCACTGATTTAGACAACTCAGGGGAACCTAAACCCTTCCAACATGATAAAGACATCACAAAAGCAGCAGTGCCTTCATCAATCACAGTGTGCTTGACGGTCATGTTAATACATTCTACGTGAATCAAAAGAGACACATAGTAAGGAAAGCGAGGCTGAAGTCCTACGGTTTCAAATTTAATCACGGAGGAAGAATTATCATCATTCACACCAAGGGAAGAAATAAAATCCTTCCTTTGCAAAGGAAAACTCTGAAGCACTTCCAGTGCAGACATCGTACAAGGAGTGTGGCCCAAATCCTCGACAACTGAATAGTTCTGGGCGGCTCGGGTATTAGGATTGTGCCCCAAACGCTTAAGGACTCCCTTAGGAATGCGAGGTGCAGCTTCAGGTTTATCCACAGGTTTCTCAGTATGAAAAGGATTCCCTGGCGGATCAGGCTCCTTTCCTGGGCTGGGTTGTGACAAACCATAGTCTTTCACACGGGTCACAACTTTCGCAGCATGTGCCATGTTAATGCAACCACGACCACTACCCTCTAGCGGATCTTAATCACCACTAGACTGATCATGGGTCCTTAAGTTCATATTTTGATTGTGAGGTAAAGGGTTAGTCAGCATGGCTGGGCCCTGTGCCAAGAATCTCGAGGCTTCATCGATACGAGGGCACAAGTAAGTGAAGTGATCATCCTTACACAACTTGCAAGGAAATTTAACCTTACGTTTAGCTTGCTTGTCCCCCCTAGCATTACAGGAATTCTTGTCATTATTATTAGCATTCTCATTCCTATTCCCACCCTTACGATTATTCTTACCCTTCTTTTTATTCCGTCCGGGCTGCTGGTAACCCTTCTGGTCCAACGATTGCACTGAAAGCACACTCGTCGTTTGGGCGGGTTGAGACGAAGTCGTGTCTTGTCCCAAAGCAGATTGGTTGATTGAGAATTGACTGACTTGTTTTGCAACCGAATCCTCAGGTTTAGCACTTGCACAACCCACAATGCCATCGACATGTGGTCCAGGTTTAACTTTGGGGTCGAAACTAGAACGTGGAGCATTTGGAATGATCTCATATAACAAACTAGACTGAGCATAAATCAAATCCAGTTCCTGCACCCTAAAAATGGCTTGTTCCTCATTTTGCACTCCGGATGTACAGACATCCTTTGCTATATATGGAAATAACGACTTAAGGAACCATTCGAGGAGAAATTTTGGCGGTATAAAGGCTTTAATTAACCTCTTCCGTCTACGCCACTCTTGGATATGATCCAAGATATGTGTGGCTTTATCCTACCGAAATGTCGACAAGAGTTCAGTACCAATGTCATAACGCACTGGTAGTTGGAAGTGGTTAGGAAAAGTCATCGCTAGGTCATCGAACAAAGCGAATGCCCCCCTAGGTAGCTCTATATACCATTTCACGACAAGCCCTGTAATGGTGCGTTGAAACAGCCTTAAACGGATTGAGTCCTAGTGTAAGGAATTTGAAGAGCACCATAGGTGAAAGGTAGTAACATGTTCGCTTGGATCCTCTCCCGGTTCTCCCTTGAATTTGGGTATGTCCGAGGGAAGCTACGGTAGGGACAGCCGGCCAAGCCAGGTCATGAGCTACAGGATCGTTCGTCAATCTCGACAAGTCAGGAAGATTCAGTTTTGTGAGGAAAGGGAGCTTAGGATGATTAGGTTGATGGACTGCTCCTTGATAGTTCTGATTCACATAGGTATGATTACCACAACCACCATGGCCTTCACTATAGTGCCCTTCTCCTGTTTGACCTGTATAGGGTGGCATGGAAGCACCATAGTGTGGTGTACCTTGACTATTCGGAGCTACAAAGCCGTAATTTGGAGAGTAAGCGGGTTGTTGATACCCGCACCCATAAGGTGAAGAACCCTGTCCATACTGCATCCCATAATAAGGTCCATAAGTCATCGCATGAGATGTCCCATGAGACACTCCGTAAGTAGGAATATACGCTCTGGAAGTAGGAATATACATTCCAAAAGTAGGAATATGACCTCTAGAAGTATGACCGTGACCTCCCGAAACAACGGGTGGTGCATGTACCTGAGATACAACTGTTCTAGTAACCGCAGTACAGACATGACTCGTAGCAACGTTCTGGCCTGAAGGACCACATGAATGAGGTGGAGGGTGGACATTTGAAGAACTAGGGACAGAGGACGAAGGGATTTGTGTAATTATGTACGTGCTATTCCCTATAGTCACTCATCTCATATATGGTATCCTAATAGGATCACTAAACCTAGACCTAGGAGGAATATGTGATGTAGCTTACACCGCTAGGATGGAAGGTGCAATGTGACTTGTGCTCCCAAACCTCTCCGCATGGTAAGGAATGAGAGTGCCCCCAAGCATAGTGTTAGGCTCAAACTCATATTCAACATGGAATGCCAAATCATGTGTGGGAAAACCAGACATACCATAACTACCATAGCTAGTGCTCATAGGTTCAAAATGAGTTTCGTCATCCTCCGGCATTCCATACCGGTGATGCGTCAATGGGGAATCAACCCTAGAGTAAGTAGGTCTATCGTGAAAATTTCCTATCTTAGAAATCACAGGACCTAACTCAGTCAAATCGGGAAGGATCATAGTTAGGAGTAAACTCCCCATCTTCCACATGAATGGGAGAAGGTGGTTCAGGAATACCTTCTATATAGTCTCCCATGGTGTGTGAATCAATGTGCAAAGTAGTCCGCCTAGACTATCTATTTCTCTCTCCCAAAGGAGGAGGAGATGTAGAAGGAAAAAGTCCTACTAAACAACGAGAAAGGTGAGGAGCCGACCCGAATCCACAATGACTAAAAAAATATCAAAGACTCTCTATCTACGCAAACCCTAGGCACGCTAACGTGCACAGAGCAATCACTAAGAAAATATAAAGCCAACCACAAGCAATAAAGGGTATGATAAGTGAGCTCCCGAATGAAGTAGGTATGTCTCAACTAGGGGACGCTTGAGACTCCCATACACAACAAGCAGAGGTACGTAACCAATTATTGTGGCCCTTAGCTTCAATGCATAAAGCAACTATGCTGTCCGACCCCAACCTGGCCCGGACACCTGCAGAATAACCCCTGCAAAGTACCCCCTCAATACCCTAGGTAAGGCCACTAAGGTCACCTCAATATAATCAATTCTTAGGTGGACAGTCGCAGGTGGGATTGACCATATGGGTAGGGTAGCAAAGCCCAAAACTCTCGAAAGAGCCCCCAAATACGAATACAATCCTAGAAATATCTTCGGTACTACTTAGTTATGACTAGGGGTCTTCCCAATCAATAACCGCTCACACTGCCTCGTGCTTAACTCCCTTTTGAGAGGAGGATCTTGAGAAACACTCATTATACCAAGGAATTTCACACACTCACCTGGACAGACACATACATGTTGTTGTTTAGTGGTCTTGGAGAATTTACTCACAATGAACTATTCCAAGACCCTAAAACCTAATCTTGTTGGTGAACTCTATCAAATAAAATAGTGTAGTTCATTTTAATTAAGCGTTGATTTTAATTGGCTTTATTACTCAAAAGAGGGATATGGCCGTGCAACTAATCGTGTTATGACACAACATGAAGCAAAATGCACACCTAACAATCAATGCAAATGCATTATGTCCATGAAAACAGGGTATGCTACTACATGAAATGCACAATTTTCTTCAAATGATAAATGCAATATTTCCTATATGAAATCCTGACTAATACTCCAAAGCAAATCTAGTGCAAGTACTATGCAAAATGCAAGATACAATGCATGATGATAAGCACATATTTTTGGATTTTTTGAAATAAAAATGAGATATAAAAGCAAAAGAATGGCTCTACAACCCCCAAACTCTGCAAGCACACTCAAGCAGCACTCAAGAAAAGCACGAAGGTAAAATAAATCTAATGCACTAATCCCAAACAAAAAATTGAAAATGCAATGACAAGAACATTCTTCAAAAAAGAAATTTCACCCTTAAATAAAAAACGTCTCTAGTCAGAAATAGAGGTGTATACATACTCTGGCAGTATCAAAGGAGACTCAACAACCATCAAAATTCACCCAGCAACCATTCAACTTCCTCCAAAAGGAAAAATTAAGGGCATACGTGACTGTTCGCAGTAAACCCGTGTGTGTACGCAGAAATAGCAGTGAAAACCACGTATATACGCGACTGTGAGTTCAAAACTCACGTACAGGAAGAAAGGTGCATAAAGATAAAGGCAAACAGACAAGCTGAGACAAACTTCACACCAATCAGACACTACCAGGTAAACATGCCCCCAGACCCGACACAGAAACAATAGAAAAAGAGAAATTCAAAGTCATTGAATGCCGATAGAAAACCCCCAAAGGACAACTACTAGGAACTCCCCAGCGGAGTCGCCAATTTTGTTACGGAGAGAAATTATTATGGCTTGGGGTACCACAACAGACAACTTGACTCCAGAAATCAATCCTTTCCAATATGCAATAGAAATTAAATATCTAACACTAAAGGATCAGACCTCGTACCTTATTCCGGATGGTTGAAATAGATCGCCGTTGAGCTTTCCAACTTCAGCTTGAATTGATGAATCACTTTCTGAACAACAAGTAAACAAGACAAGCATACTATATATATTGGTGTTAGATCTACTCTAGCATATATAATCAACAATGTATAAGCATTTGAAATCATCCATGGATAAAATATTCATTCAAACATACATTATTGGACAGGAAAAGATATTTCTATTAATATAAAATCAGAGATTACAATGGATACAACCTCTGTCAGCACGTCTGCGAATCGGAGAAACTGAATCCCCCACTTGGGCCTCCACCACCTCAATCCTCCATCTCTCGATAGCAAGCTCACAAGAAAAAGGCAAGCTTGGGAAGAACACAAAAGTGCTCCAAGGGACAAAGGGATGCAGACTCAAGCACAAGTTCCGGCAACAATGGAATATAGTTTCTTTTCTCTCAATTCTCTCTTATGCCTTCAATGTACCAAAGATTTCCTTATATAGCTTTTCAAAGGAGCAATGAAAGGTCGAATTCGAGCGATCTCAAGGCATATGGAAGGAAAGAAGTCAAGTGAGTCAGATCCATGTCAAGGAAAACTCCAAAAGGATTTGGATTATGCACACATCCCAATGTACACGGTTTTAGGGGTCAAACCCGCATATATACGCGATTATAGGTTTAAAAGTCATGTGTATTAATTTTCACATGCTTTTAGGGATGGTCAAGGAAACATTAAAGGATAGAAAAATGGTCCAAGGGGTCTAAGGAGTCTGCAGAGGGACAGGGGAAAGGCCATACAAGTGTGATTCACCTGGAGTGGTAAAATCAGCTATAACATCGTGTCAAGGATTGGCTTTATTTGATTAAGAGGATTCATAAAATAGTTGCTAATTGGTCTTACATATTTCTCTATGGGTGGAAGACTTACTTTAGTCAAGGCAGTTCTACTAAGTATTCTGGTCTTTGGTGTTCACTTGTTATGCTTCCAAAATCCACCATAAACATTATAAGAGCAGAATTTTTTCATTTTTTGTGGGCAGGTATAGGAAATGAAGGAAAGTTTCATTTGGTCTTTTGGGAAAAACTTGCTTTACCTAAATACAAGGGTGGATGTGGGATAAAAAAATTGACAGGTTTTAATATTGCTCTTTGTTTGAAAAGTATGTGGAGATTTCTTTTCGATAACGGTATATGGAGTATGGTGATGAAAACTAAATATTTGAAGAAAAGGACTATCAATAGTTGGTTTAGATTAACAAAAATTGATCAAAATGGATGTTCTATTATATGGAACAATTTTCTTAAGGTTTTTCAGCGGATTAAAAGGGGATTAGCTGGGATATTGGAAATGGAAAAAATGTTCTTATTGGGGTGGATCCTTTTGTTGGAGACAATGATCTTTTTTATTTTCCCCAGTAAATTCTTAATAATTTAGAGTTGATAGGTTCTAAAACCATTGATCAGATATAGATACCCAAATGGTCGGTTCTGAATGGTGGATATTGGTTCAATGTTAGAGATCTGGGTCTTATAGGTGAATCAGATTTGGAATGGGATAAATATAAGGATGTCCTGAAGGAGGTAGGGGTTAAACTAAATGATGAAGAAGACAAATTAGCTTGACTAAAGAACAAAAAGAATGGGATTATCACTGCTAAGTTGGATTATGACTTAATTGCTAAAAAATGGATTAAGGAGGACAACATGTGGTGGTTTAAAAAGTTGTGGAACTGGAATGTTCCACAAAAAATGAAATGTTTTTGGTGGTTAGCTCTAAAAAAATATATCTTAACTTGGAAAAACCTTATGAGGAGGTGTTGGTAGGGCCCAAGCTATTGTATTTTGTGCAAATTGGAGAGTGAAATTGTTTTACATATTTTTGTAAATTGCTTATTTTGCAGAAAAGTCTGGTCTTTGGCTACAAATTTGTTGGGCATCAGTTATGAGTGGGGGTTCGAGGAACTAGAAGATTCCTTTACTAACTAGTTCCATGAATATGATTTCTTCAGTCTTCTTCCAATTTTTATATCTTGGTCTATCTGGATTATGAGGAATAATTTTGTTTTTCAAAATGCCTCAACCAATGTAATGATATGTGGGATTAAAGGAATTAGTCTTTTTAAAGAATATATGGACTTTAATCTGTCAAAGAATACTAAAAGGATATACCCTCTAGATATTACTTCTTTCTGTGCTAAAGGTTACTTTGATGGTGCTTCATCAAATTTCTCTTGTGGATGTGGATTGGTTCTTAGCTTAAATAAGGAACATTATTTTACTTTAAGTCTGGGTGTAGGAAAGGGAACAAACACTAAAGTTGAACTGTTGAGTTTATGTGGATTATTACATTTTGCTTCTCTTATTGGAATCTTGGGTATATGTATCTTTGGGGGCTCCAAAATGATAATAGAATGGATTAATGGTAACTATAATCTATAGGTTTCATTGCTTAAACATTAGTGTCAGAGAATTCAGCTTTTAAAAAGCTTCTTTATTCATAGCTCCTTCAAACATGTTTCCAGATCTTTCAAATTGATGGTTGATAGTCTTTCTAAAAATGCTATTAATCTCAAGGTCGGTTCTTTGTTGTATCAAGAATAATTGGAGGGGATTTTTCTTAATGAAGGAGAGGTTGACTTAATAGATATGGCCTAATTTTGTTAAGAAAATTTTGAAGTAAATTCTTTTGTAATCTTTCGGTTCTGTTTAAATATCTAGACTATATGTAAATAGTATGTTTTAGTGTCGTAAGATAAAGGGGTAACAATATTCTACAAGGAGTTTCTGTATGAAGGATGAAGTATGAAAGCAAGATCTTGATATGTAAAAAAAATTCTTTGATTTAATAAAATAGCAAGAAAAGGTCATTTTCTTTTGAAAAAAAAAATATTAGGATGCTTTTCGATTTCAAGAGCTTCTATAAAGAGTTGAGAGGAGTATTGAGCAACGAGGTAAGGTAACCTATCAACGTTCACAATAGTTGGAGAAAATAAACAACTCAAAAGTGACACCTTAGTAAGGCACTATCTAATAGCTATAATGAATCATAATGGATAAGTTCCCTTCCTAAAAAAATTCAATAGAAGAGGCATTTAGAAAAATTATATTAAATAAATAATATGCATTTTTATGGATGAAGACTTGCAAATTATAAATACAAATGAGTGCGATGTTCATATTAAAACATGAAAATTATAGACCAATAATTCATTTTAACTTTTTTAGTTGAGATTTAATTAGAGAATAGAGTGGAAAGAATAATAAAGAGGAAGAGACAACAATAAAAAATAACTTATGTGTTGTTCCTACACATTCTCTACTACCAGTTTTGCAACATTGCCACCAATTATCTTGGTTTAAAACTTCCTTAAGTTGGATATTCACATATCTCCTTCTAGGTTTACTTTGTGTTCTTGTAGTTTATCTTGTGTTTATCTTTGAACAAAAGATTACATTCATCTCACTCTTAAGGTGGTCACTCCAAACTTGTATTTTTTCCTTGCAATGAGAAAATAAAATGTTGGTATATTCTTTTTTATTTAATAGTAAATTTTGAAACAATATTTACCAAAATGGAAAAGAACATATGAAAAGTACACTATTAGAGAGCTAAAAAATCAAGATATAACATTGAAGTTCTACTCAAAATACAATAAACCTTTGAAGTTTGTTTTTGATATTGTTCTTCCATAAGACTCCAAACACATTTATGTTTAATACAATGAATGGATTTTGTACTGAAATAAATAATTTAAAGTTGTCTCAATGCTCTCTTATCAACTCATGTGATAGTTAATAGAAGGTTGAACTTCTTAAACTTTAAGTTACAATTAGAGGAGATAAAGAACCACACCTTTCCTATATTTTCCTTCTTCTTTGTTGTCTTCCCTTTACTTGAAATGGAAGTTTGTCTCAATTCTCTTCCATCAATCCATATCATAGTCAATAAAAGGTTGAATTTATCTTTAAGCTATCCAACTGGAGTGGATAATAAAACCACAACCCCCCACTTAGATTTTCCTCATTGTTTGAGGTCTCCCCCTTATTGAAATGGACAAGCCAAATCTCAGTATGGAAAAACATGATTTAGTATGTGATTTATGTGCACATAGATGAGCTCAATCCACTAAAGGATATTTACTACACATCCTACCACAACCACGTTCTCTTTTGTAACTTCAATGCTATCATTGTGATACTAATATATTCATTTCTATCTTAATATATTGTATTGGGGATAACATTGTCCACCCAACAATGCATCATTAAATGTTACTTAGGTGGCGTATACCCCATTGGATCCTATGGAGACATAGAAACAACAAACCATGCTATGCAATAAGGTGGATAGCTTTTAAGTTGTATTGGGGAGACTATTTCCAAATATGGATTATACTTACATGTTCATGTGATTCCCATATATGTAGAACCATGGCAAGTCTTCAGTTTGAAAAGTATCTTAGTAAGTAAGTTCTTTCTGTTAAAAACATATTATTATTATCCATTACTTTCTTTAAATTAATTGTGACTATGTAACTCATACATAGGAATGGCATATTCAAACAAATATTACCTAAAGAAATATATATACTAGAACCACTCTTTATTACTTGTATGAGCACTACTATCAAATGTCAAAATCAAGTTTTACAAAGTTGGTCGTCATAGATTGTGGTCTTAAAAAATTTGGGCCTTATTTGATGTTCATAATGGTCCATGAGGAGCATATCAAATTCCAACCTCTCATGCACCCAATTGATGATTAACATAGTATGTTGTGTACCTTAAAGGCCGATGCCCGAACAATCGATCGCCATTCTCAATTCCAATGATGTTCTACACTAATAGTTGCAGTCCTTGTCGACGGCTTTTAATTCGAAAATCTAAATGGAATTGTAATATACGCCATGCATTGGATTGTTTAGTTTTGATAAACAATGATTTAGCATGCTGTAAAATATTTAATGTAGTTGTAGCAGGCCTGATGATCGTTGGATTTTGAACTCCTCGAGATCCAACGATCATCAAGTCTGCTACAACCACATTAAATGCTCTGAAGCATGCTAAATATTGCTTGCCTTTAGTTTTGGTGTACATAGCTATCTATCATTGATTTATTTTAATGTCTATTTCAATAATCTACAACAATCTATTTTATGTTGACAGAAATATAATTGAATAATACCATTGCTATTTTCATAAAAAAAATCCATAATCTTTATTTATAAAAAAATTATATTTTTTAAATACATTCATAAAACTTTATATACATTTTCAAAATATTCTAACACTTCATCATATAGAAACTTTTATCATCTAGAAACTTTTATCATCTAAAAGCTTTTAAAACTTTCTATATATCATAGAACTGAATATATTATCTACACACTCTCAAACCAAAACAATTTTGAATTCAAAGCAAAACCAAAAATACTATCAAGAAGCATCTCACTGTCTGATTCAGAAATTTTCTTTCCATAAATCGAAAATACTTCTCAAACAAAATCAGAAACTTTCTTTCCATAAATCGAAATTACTTCTCAAAAAATAATCTTTAGATAGTAGAAAAAAACAAAAAACATTAAACAAAATCATGTTCATGAAAAAACCAGTAGACGAGTTATGAAAAGTTTGTATTCTTGAAGCTGTGTGTATGGTGATTACGAAAATATATCCACGGTGATTAAAATAAAGCTTTACACGTAAAGCTTTTGGGCACGGGAAAAAGTCTTTTTTATTTTATTAAAGTTACCGTTTGTTTAAATTTATTAAAAATTTAATTGATTTTTTAATATATTAAATTAATTACATCTTTTCATCTAAAGGTGTTTTGTTTTGAATTTATCACAATATAATGAAGTTTTTTTTTTCATTTTATTAAAATTTTATAGTTTTTAGGATAATTAAATAGAGGTTTTGATTAAGTCTACTCCTGCGGCTAGGGTTCGCTGTATAGCTGTTCGATTCGCATTCAAATCTCAGGGGCACACATTCCTTATCTCTTCTTTTTTAATACATATCTACTGCTCATTTGCTCATAAATATGAATAAATCACCGCACCTACCAAACACTGTCAAAGGTAGACCTAGCTCAATTACTTTAAATAGCATTTATGAATATTTAGAGTCTTTAGAGAAACATAGAGAAGAAAGAGAAATTAGACTACAAATAGAATTAGAAGCCATGCTGGAAAATAAATTTACATCTCTTGAAAACAAGATTCAAAAACAAATAGAAAATAAAATAACAATACTGGAGAATAAAATGGAGACACTTGAGGTTAGATTACATGCTATAGAAAACCAAAGCCAATATACGAACCAAGCTAAGTTGGATCTCTAATGAAGTTGATATTATTTTGTTAGTTGAAACTTGGGAGCACGCAGAATCTAGAGTCCCTAACATAGATGGATTTGTGCTTTGGTGAATCTGGAACAAGCGATCCTCTCGCAGAGGCATTGGGGGTATAGCGTGTTACATTAAGAAGAACATCTCCCCCCATGCTAGGATTTATAAAAAAGACCCTCACAACCAGTATATGTGGATAGAAATAACTGACACCAACAATAGAAAAACCTACATAGCTATATGTTATTTTTCCCCTATTAACTCTAACTTCTATAAGAAGAACAATTTGGATAAAAATTGTCCTTACAATGGACTAGAGAATGATATTTCTAGACTTAGGAATGAAGGTAATATCCTTTTAATGGGCGATTTTAATGTTAGAACTTCTAGCAACCAAGCTATTCTCCTAAGCAATTATTCCAACCCTAATCCTCTTTGGTTAGATGAAGACCTTACTTTAGCTAGCAGGTACAAGAGAAGCTCTGTAGTTTTAGGGGAAAATCTGTTTGGGTCTGAGTTAATCAAGCTCTGTAGTTCTCAAGATCTCATAATTTGCAACGGTCTAACGAAGTGGCCTAGCTCTAGCCAGATGACCTGTATCCATGGGATTGGTAGCAACGTAGTAGATTATGTTATTTCTTGATGGT
>LPNX010978205.1:86334-96729 GCA_001517045.1 Pseudotsuga menziesii | reverse complement strand
AATCTCTTTTGCTGCTTTGTGGACTTTAGAAAGGCTTTCGATATGGTACCTAGAAATAACCTTTGGAATAGGTTAGAAGAGCTTAAGGTTCCTTTTGAGCTGAGAGCTGCCACGATAAGGCTCTACGAGAATGTAATTGCCAAGTTTAAAAGCAATGAGGGGTGGTCGAAAGATATTAAGTGTAATATTGGAGTTAAGCAAGGTTGCCCCCTCTCCCCTACCCTTTTTGGCATTTACATTGATAAGTTAGAGGGTTGTTTAGAAGAAGCAGGTTGTGCTGGTACGATCTTAGCTGGAATAGTCATCATCCTTCTTATTTATGCTGACGATATTATCCTTATGGCAAGGTGTTCTTCTGATCTTGATAAGCAGCTTCAACTCCTCAAATATTTCTGCTCTAACATGGGTATGACTGTTAACACTGACAGAACAAAAGTTATGATTATCAAATCAAAGAATGATACATACGCTAATTTTATGTATGACAATAGCAACTTGGAGGAAGTGTCTTCTTACAAGTACCTAGGAATTGATATTCATCACAAGCTCAACTGGAACTATAGCATTAAGAAAAGGATTAACGGAGGGTGGAAAGCTTACTTGGGTCTTGAAAATAACTGTAAAGCTGCAAACCTCATGATGTGGGATAAAAAGAAACTCCTTTTTGAAACTCTAGTCACTCCTGTCATCTTGTATGGGTGTGAGGTTTGGGGTTGTAGCATCTCTAGAGAATCCTGCAGAAAGATCAAGCAAATCCAGAAGCGTTTTATAACTTATAACCTCAAAATAAAAAACAATACACCCTATCCTATTCTCCTTATAGAAGTGGGTCTTTCCCCCATCGAGAGCCTAGCTATGACTAGACTCCTGTTATACAAGAACAAAATCAATAACACGGGAGACCATAGACTCCCTAAGATAGCTTTAAACTCTAGCCAAAAAAACTTAAGGCTCAAGCATGGGTGGTATAAGGATACCAAGTCTTGGTTAAATCACTGGGAGATCGATGAAAATGTTGCTTTGCAGAATATTAATAACATTAAAAATATTATTTCTTCTAAGTTTAAAGAAAAATTGTGGTGTGAGAAAGATCTCGAGGCTAAAAGAAAATTAAGATACTGTAAGGAGGTCATCAACCCTACTCTAGAAGATCAAAAGTATCTCTCTGTTTTGATCAGTACTAAGAAAAAAATTAACATAGCTAAGATAAGAATGAACTCGCATGAGCTCCATAGTGAAACTGGTCGTTGGACAGTCCCTAAAACACCATGGGTAGAAAGGATCTACCACCTTTGTGAGAGTAAGAACATTGAAGATGAAAATCACTTCCTCTTAGAGTGCCCTTCTTACACCCACATTAGATCCTAGTTTCATAATTTTTGTTGCAATAACGACTTTCCTAGCCTTTTAGCCTATCAAAATTATAGTAAGCTCGGGACGCTTCTTTCCAAGCTCTTTGAGCATAGAAATATAACTTTAAAGCAAACTAATTAATTCTCTTCTTTAGGTCCGATAGACCAAAGTTTGGTCTCAGGGGACATTAACCATCATCATCATCATCATTAATGCACCCTAAATTATATGTTATTAATGTATTTATGCATCAATTAAGAGTTATTTATTTATCAATTTTTTATAAACTACTTTTAGTTAGTAACTTATCCATCCATGCCTCTACTATATGTGTGTGTGTAAACGATATAAATCTTTCTGACTTGATCTTGTACTCAATTTATGGTTGACCGCCTATTACTTAGGTTCACCATGGTCGGTTTCTTGGTGGATTATTTTCTTGATAAAACATGAGTTTTTGATATTGTGGTAAGCAAAGGATGCTAACGTAAGCGAAGGATGCTAACGTAATTTTTGGAAGTTGGTTTCTTTGATGCGAAGGATGCTAATCGGCCAGGTGCAGCTAGATACAGATGGAGGATCTTCGTCTTTAAAGAGGATTGAACACTTGGCGACTTATTAAATTAGGTGTAAGGTCCTGGGAGTTATTCCTTTATTCGCTTGTCAGTTTCTTGGGATTTGCTAGATCTCATTGGAATTATCAGCGTTTCTCCATTGTGCCGGAGTTTTTAGCAAGGTTTATCTGGGTTTTTAACGGTCGGATTGATTTTTTTTTTACTGTCATGTCCTAATATGGTTTTTTGGGCTTGGCCATGTGCATTTCTCCGACTGGTAGTGTGAATTGGATACGGGTCAAAGTTATTGCTCTTTATTGTCCTCCTATTCGATTTCAGAGTGTGGCGCCATGTTAGCCTCCATGTCACTTCGGGACTTGAAAGTGTTGGCGCGTACACCTCCCAAAACTCAGCTCATCAAGCCTGCGATAGGGAGATTGGCATTTTCATCGGTTGAATTGCCTCTGCTCAGAGAGGACTTCTCCTTTGATGACGATTTTGATGAATAGTTTGCTTTGAATCCTTCGGTGGGAGCTGGGTTTACTGGAGCACAACTTCCTGTTTCGGTGAAGGTTCTGAATGATGATCATTTGCGGTCAGTGAATGTAAATTTATTTGATTCGGTGAAGGAACAACCTGTTGTTCATTTAGAGTCTGCGATTTCTGAGCGGGGTGCAGATTTTAGTTTTATGGGTAAGGATTGTGGGTTGCATCTTTCTAGGGCAGAGATTGGGTTTGTTTCGGACCCACGGGTGGATTGTTCTCTTATCCCTGTGGAACAGGAGGTTTCGTTGGCCATTGACGATGTATCTAGTCTACATCTTTTGAAGGGTGTGAATGCGTTGAGGGGAACTGGGTTTTCTCCAGTGGATTCTCTGGACAATAAGAGGACTCTATCTAGTTCTGGTGGGTGGAAATTGGCACAGGTTATCAAAAAAGTTTTGAATCCGGTTCTTTTGGTGGTGGGTGAAGATATCAAAATGAATGAAATTATATTGACTAACACTCATACCCTTGTTGGGCGTTTTGGAGGGCGAAAGTTCAGTCCGGTGAGTTTAAAGAAGTGGGTATTGGATACCTGGATGAATAATATTTCAAATTGTCCAGAGGTGTTTGTCCTCCCGTGGGGATGGATTGCCTTTGAATTCCATGCTGCTGCGTATCCAGACCTGATTCTTTCTGGTTTTTGGAGATGGGAAGGAAATGGCCTACTGTTGAAGCGATGGACTCCATTATTTGATCTGCGCTCTGAAAGGTACGATACTATTCCAATATGGGTTAAATTGTCGAACCTCCCTTTTGAGTTCTAGTCCTTAGACTTCTTTAAATTGGTCGAAAACTCCTTGGGTACATTTCTTGAAGCTGACCTCTCCTTTCTCCATACTGGGGTCTGTTGCCTATGTAAAATTTTGGTTCTTATTGATGTTAGTAAGGGTTTGGTGGCTGACATGAAGATATCTAAGGGCGATTTTTTTTTTAAGTAGCCCTTATACTATGTAGGGGTTCCCTTCAAATGTCTTAGGTGTCATCGTCATGGACACTTAGCCTCTAATTGTAATCTATCTTTTCATTTGAATTAGGGTGGGAAGGTTAAATCTGAATGGCGGGTGAAGAAAGCTGTGGGAATGGTTGTCGTTACTCCTAAGAAGGGTCTAGATATTTTATGTTCTAAATTTTTGGAGGAAAGCCCCGAATTTCATAGTAAATCTAGGTTTGTGCCTAAGGTACATGTTTCCGATTTAGTTTCAGTCCCTGATGAACCTAAGCCTCCAGATCATCCTATGGAGGATCTGTTCTCTAAAGTTTCTTCGATTCATGATTCAAGAGATGAGTTTTTATCATTGGATGTTCATAAACCTATTGTTTTGGATAAGCCTGTTATTGATGAAAATTTTAATTTTCCTGGGTTTACTGAGTTAAAAAATTTTGAGCCACTGATGGAGAATCAGTCTTCTAAAAATCCATATTTTTCATTATGTGGTTTAAGGTTTGTATCTCCTATTAAAGATTTTTTGCTTAAAGATAAAGGTTATTTTCTCAGATCATGTTCTAAGAATGTTGGGAGTGGGGTTTTTAATAAAGCACAGTCTGGGGTTTTGAAGGGAACAAATACTAGGGGCTCTGTTTTACATGAGAAGGATCCTATCTCTATGGAATACCAATTTGGGCCACTTAGAGCATAAGGTCATTCTAGGGGTTCACCATGATTGTGACAACTCTAAATTGTTGGGGTTTAGCTAGTCTGCCTAAAAAACTAGCTATTTGTAGGATTGTAGAAGAGTAGTTTGTTGATGTTTTATTTTTACAAGAAATCATGGGTGAGGGGATCAGTTTGGATGGTGAGTTGGAAAGTATGCTTTCTGGCTGGGTTTTTATTTCACTAAATGCTAAAGGAAAGTCTGGAGGTTTGTTATTGGGTTGGAGGATTAGAGCATTTCAATTGATAAATGCGTGGGCGGTGGATTCTGGTTTATTTGTATCCTTGTATTCTATTGAAATGAAGGAGGTTATTTGTTTTATGAATTTTTATGGGCCCTATTTTGATAGGGTTAAATTCTAGAACTACCTCCTCTCTGTGGAAAGTCTTAAATCTTCTAGATTGATTTTTGGGGGTGACCTGAATTTCTCTTTGGGCCGCTCGAAAATCTGGGGTGATAAGGCAAGGGTGGACAGCTTAACAGATTTTTTTCTCTGCAACGTTGGATACATTTGGGCTTGTGGATATTGTTCAACATGTTTTAGTTCCTACATGGTCTAATAGAAGAGTTGGTAATGACAATATCTGTAAGCATTTGGATAGACTTCTGGTATCAGCTGATTTCTTGGATTTAGATCTACACCTTCAGCAATGGGTGGAATGTGGGGGGGATTTTGATCATCAGCCTGTTTTCCTTCAGTTATTGACCAATAATCCTAAACCTCGGTCTCCATTCAACTTTAATGCCCACTGGTTATCAAATGAGTTTTTTGTTGACTTACTTAAGGCTTCCTGGATTGTGTATGTGGATAACCCTTTGGTTTCGGTTGTTTCTCATTTTGTGGAAAATATTAAAACTATCAAGGAGGTTTCTATTTCATGGTCTGTCAAGAAAAAGGTTCTGGAGACAAAAGAATTAGTGGAAGTTGAAGGTTTGATTGCAGATTCCTTTAACAAACCTGGTTTTGGTTTTTCCACTGAAGCTTATAGGATTTCTCTTGTAAATTTGGAATCGCGTAGGAGAAATATCCTATTAGTTCTTGAGCAGGAATCTAGACAGAAAAGTAGGGCTATCTAGATTTTATGTGGGGATGACAATACCTATTTCTTTCATAAATTTGCCAATCATAGGAAGAATATTAATTCTATATGGAAAATTGAAGGGGGTGATGGAATTTTAGTGGAAGGTTTTGATTCAATAGCAAAGGCTGGGGTGCAACATTTTGAGTAGTTGTTTCAGGAAGATCAGACACTTCATCTTCTGGAAATTATGAACATTGCTGAGTTTTTTCCTACTTCTATAACTGACTTGGAAAATGAAGAACTTATGCTCCCTGTTTCATTGTTGGAAATTCAAAATGTTTTAACTATAGGTAAAAACGATAAGAGCCCGGGACCGGATGGGATTTCGGTGGAGTTTTATCGTGTGCTTTTTGATGTTTTGGGTCTGGATTTGTTAAGAGTTGTTGATGATTCCCGGAAGTTCGGTAAAGTACCTGCCACGTTCAATTCAAATTTTATCGCCTTAATTCCTAAAATTGATTTGCCTAAATCTTTTGAAGACTTTAGACCTATCTCTTTATGTAATTTCTATTACAAAATCATTGGGAAGATTATTTCAATTTGTATTAGAAAGGTACTTGGTAGGTACATTTCTGGTGAACAATTTGGTTTTTTACTGGGCAGACGGATCCATGATGCTGTTGGGGTAATTCAGGAAGGACTACATACCATTTATACTAAAAATTAAAAATCTGTGGTTTTAAAAATTGACCTGTCTAAAGCTTATGTCAGAGTTAGTTGGACTTATCTAAGGATAATCCTTTCTAAAATGGGATTTTCTGTTCCTTTTATTTCATGGATCATGAGCAGTCTTTCATCTGTCTCATTTGCTATTTTGATTAATGGAGTGGCCTCATCTTTTTTCAAATCAAGCAGAGGATTGAGACAAGGTTGTCCTCTGGCTCCACTCCTTTTTCTTATTGTTGTTGAAGGACTGGGTAGGGCTTTATTAGCTGCTAAAACATCTGGAGTTTTTCATGGAATATCTTTTGGGAATGATATTACATTAACTCATGTTTTATTTGTTGATGACATTGTCATGGTGTCGGATGGTTCTCAGCAATCTCTCTCATCTCTTTATGATATTTTGCAAACTTTTTGTAAAGCCTCAGGGATGCTGGTAAATGTAAATAAATCAGCATTACTTTACACCAGGTTGGATGATGCTGAATTGATTATTGTTCGGAATATCTTTTCTTTTACTGTTAATAAACTTGAGTTTGGTTTGAAATACCTTGGGTTTTTTCTCAAACCATGCAGATACTACAACAAAGATTGGGATTGGCTGGTGGTTAAGGTGGAAAAGAGAATCAAGAATTGGAGTTTTCGTTGGTTGTCCAAAGGAGGTAAGCTCATTTTGGTTAAATCTGTATTAGAAGCTATACCTGTGCACTGGATGCATTTTTGGATACCTTTGGGCATCAGTGAAAAAATCAGAAGATTATGTTTTAATTCTTATGGTCAGGGAATTCAGACACTTCTGGATTGCCCTAGACATCTTGGAAAAACTTGGCATGTCCAAGGTTTTTGGGAGGATGGGGGCTGAAGATACCAGCTCTGTTTGCCAAAGCTCTTGCAGCCAAGAATGTTTGGAATTTGCTTCATGGAACAGGTCTCTAGGTGCAGATTGCTATCCAAAAGTATATTTCTCCTTTATCTCTGTTGGATTGGATTCGTGTGACAGTTAAAAAGAAAAGATGCATGTCAATCTGCTAGAAAGCAGTTCTTTGGTCATTTGATCTCATTGGTAACTTTGTCATTTGGAAGGTTGGGAACAGAGTCAATGTTAGAATTGGAGTGGATCCTTGGGTGGGCTGTAAGTGGAGACATATTTTACCAATTAGTCTGATGGATAAACTTCATTCTACTGGTTTATTTTTTCTTAGTAATATTGGTTGTCTTGATATTTCTCTGTTAAATAATCAAGGTTGGTTTTCAGCTGCTCTGATTGGTCTCACTGATCAACAAGATATCACCTGTTGGAATGAATACCTGGGTATTCTAAAAACCAGTAATGTCAGATTGACAGGTGATGAGGATCTCTTGATTTGGAATCAGTCTAAATCAGGGAAATACACTCCTAGATCCAGATATCTTCAATTTATTTTGGATAGATAGATGGATGAACTTTCTTGGTGGTGGAAGGTTCTTTGGAAGTTCAAATTCCCATTGAAAGCAAAAAAAAAAAATTGGTTCTTATTAAAGGATAAAGCTTTAACATGGGATGCTATTTGTAGTAAAGGTAAGGAAGGGCCTAGTAGATGTTATTTATGCAAATATGAAACCGAGTCTAATCTTCATCTTGGAGTGGAATGCTCTTATACCAGACAAGTGTGGTCTGCACTTGAATCCAAGTTGGGGCTAAACAATTTATGGATTGGTACTTCAGTTAGTCTTTGTCTGAAGAATTGGTGTTTGAAGGGTGAAGTGAAAAACATCATATCTCTGCCTATCATTGTGTTATGGCACATTTGGAAAGCTCATAATTAAAGTTGTTTTGAAGATTATGTTCTATCTCCTTCCCAGGTATCAGCTTTCTGTTTGAGAGTTTTGAGTTCTTTCCTGTAACACCCCAGTTCTGACCCCGTTGCATTTGATGTGCATGATGTATATATATATTGTAATGATCATGGTGTGGAGCTAAAGGCCAAGGCCCCACCACTAATCGGTTATGCTATGTTTTGGATTTAAACTTGTCACCGATGGTATATCGGGGCATGCGGCACATATTAAGTTTATCATCATGTAATTATGCATCTTTAATTAAATAACCCGGCCAGCTACGATCGCGGCAACTAAAATGAGAAAGGTGCATGATTTTCATGAGGATAAGGGTGGGGAAATTGTTAAACCTTGAGCAATGAGGGAAAACCCCATGTGTCATCTTCCCTTGTTTTATTCCAACCACTTTCATTAAGAATTGCTTCTGGTGGTTGAGGCAGTTATGGTCTTTGGGAGTGGGGTGGCAGGACTGTCAGTCCTCACCCACACGCACACTCCACCACGGTTGACTTCACAATGGAAGAAAAACCACTGCGATCACTCACACAGACATTCACTTCTCTCCACGCCTGTGCTGAACACTCACGCACTTCCAATTCGCGTCCTCTCTGTAGGTTGTTCGTCCTCATGCAGGGGCCATATTGCGTCCATTATCCTCAGGCACAGGTATTCTTCTGTGTTGGACTCACATAGCTAGCTATGAGCTGTGCGTTTTCATCCACGATCTGCTGTGTTGTTGTGGTCTTCCTTATATTTTGGGACGGGAGTCTGCTCATTTCACGCGCAGTTTGGAAGTCGGTATTTTTCTCTTCCTCAGCGTGGTTTATGTATGTTTTTCCTTACCAATTCGTGGCCTGTACATATGTTTACCTCTGTCCAGCTGTGAATGTGGTTTTCCTTTCCATTCGCGGACTGTATAAGCTCTGTGGTGACTTCACTGTTCGATGGGATCGTTGATTTTCCCACGTTGTTGGATGTGTTTGCCATAGTCTTCTTTACATTTTGGGGACTGTTGTAAATTCGCTTGAGAGTCATTTTGGCCACGATAGGGCCAAGAATGACTCAGGAATTGTCTTCCCTGTCTTAAGCTATATCAGCTGATTGATTGCATGTGTGCAATGGTTGGTCTTCAGACCATGTAAGGAGTAGGGATGGGGGCTTGGTTTGCTTGATAAACCTGGTGGCTGGAAACCACACAGACAGAGCTAGAGGGTTGGCCTTCTTCTCCACCACCCCTAAATAGCACTGGAAGGGAATGCAGGGCCTGAGGGACTGTGTAGCAGAGAAGGGACTGATTCCTTGTGTTGGGTGTGTGTGGGTGTCTTAGAGGTCGGGCTAGTTCTGGTGTAGATGTTCTTGGCTCTGTAATGAGCTCACCAGCTTAGCATTGAGCCTTTCCCCAACTCCTTGATGGCCTGATAAACCCAACTGTGTTGGCTTGGTTGTGTTTTGTATATCCTTGGCTATGTGTAAGCCTGCTTGTTCCCTTATTCCTTGGAGAACCATGCCCAACTCGGGGGTGGCAGCGTTGCTGAGAGAGTAAGGAGCACGCTGGCCTATGGTTGGGTGGAACGTTGCAGCAACGTAGCTGGTTGCAGAAGGAGTTCTCTATAAGATAAGTGATCTTGTCCATTTCTACGTCTGCAACTATATTTGCTGTTAATGATTATAATGAACATGTTGAATGCTTGTTTGAACATATGCTGGTTTCCGCTGTGTATGATGATTAATTGCATATATGCATGTTTTAGTTCAAAGTCTTTGTTTAAGCATGTTGTTTCAGCAATTTTGTGCATGCACATGTTCATGGGGCTCTTAGCCCGGGTGGTTAAAGCATGGGGTCACGTCCTCTTCATCGGTCGGAGGGTTGGGGATGTGACATTTCCCACAAGATAAGATTATCAGAATTAGACAGGTGGTGGCTGAAGTTATTGATAAGACATATCCTTGGGGTTATTTTGATGGTTCGGCAGCCAGGGATCCAAAAATATGTGGTGATGGGGGTGTGCTTTTTATTACTGATGATCACTATTATACTTTCAAAGCTAAATTGGGCATTGGAACCAATAATTATGCTGAACTTATTGGTTTAAAGCTTCTTCTTACATTGTCTTTTCAACATAACTACAAACATTTGCATATTTTTGGAGATTCGCAGCTTGTAATCAATTGGGCTTCTGGTAAGTATCGAATTTGTAACATTCTGCTTGAGCAAATTTTGCTTGAAGTTCACAGATTGGCAGTTTTGTTCCAAAATGTGCAGTTTATGCATATTTATCGAGAACGAAATTCTTGTGCAGACTTACTGGCTAAAGATGGGTATAATGTTTTAAGTGGATCTTGGCAGATATCTGAGCATCGGGTAAATGTATGCTCCAACATTGTCATGCTTTTTTAATTCAGGGGGCGAAAGATGGAATTGAAGATTTGGATGCTTTTGATCCTGGAGTAACTTTTGAAGTTATTAGATCAGTTTTCAGTTAAGCAGTTTATAAAATACTATGAAGTTTTTGGACAATAATTTTCTTATAGAATAGTTTGTGGATAATGTGAAGTTTTTTGCATAGCTTTGATACATTACTTATGTGTTTTAAGTGATTTATAAATCCTCTTTTTAAAGACGTTTTTATTGTAAGTTTTAGAACAGTTTTTTGGCTGTTGGACAGATTTTTGACAACAGACATATGTTATTTGTCTATATGTGGTATATGTTATATCATTATATAA
>LPNX010978205.1:51271-86219 GCA_001517045.1 Pseudotsuga menziesii | reverse complement strand
ATATATATATAATTTTGAACAATACTCATAAAATCAATCTTTATAGTATATTTGTCTTATCCTTATGCAATCATGAAAAAGTATAAAAATAGTCCATCCCAAATTTTCAAATAAAAATTCTTATTTCTTAATAAAAAGTAATTTATTTTTATTGAAATATAAAATATATAAAATTAATAAAATGACTTTGAAATAAAACATAAAATTCAAATTTATAAAGATATGTACATTTTGTAATAGTATAAAATTAATATTTATTTTACAGTAATATTTACTTATAAAACTTATATATATGAAAATTTATTCTCTTTTTTATTACTTAACACAACTTATTTCATGATGATGATGATGATGGTTAACGTCCATTGAGACCAAAGTTTGGTCTATCGGACCCAAGGAACGAATTATTTAGTTTGTTTTAAAATTGTATTCCTATGCTCAAAGAGCTTGGAAAGAAGCATCCCGAGCTCACTATAATTTTGACATGTTAAAATTCTAGGAAGATCAGTATTGCAACACAGATTATGAAACTGAGATCTAATGTGGGTGTACACATGGCACTCTAAGAGGAAGTGACTTTTATCCTCAATGTTCATATTCTCACAGAGATGGCAAATCCTTTCCATCCATGGTGATTTAGCAACTACCCAATGACCTGTTTCACTATGGAGCTCATGAGAGTTCGTTCTTATCTTGGCTATATTAATTTTTTTCTTTGAACTAGTTAAAACAAAGAGATACTTTTGATCTTCTAGAGTAGGGTTAATGACCTCCTTGTAATATCTTAATTTTATTTTAGCCTCTAAATCTTTCTCACACCATATTTTCTCTTTAAACTTAGAAGTACCAATATTTTTAATTTTATTACTATTTTGCAATGCAACATTTTCATCGATCTCCCAATGGTTTAACCAGGCCCTGGTATCTTTATACCAACCTCGCTTGAGCCTTAGGTGGTTTTGGATGGAACTTAAAGTTAGATTTAGAGGAAATTTCAACTCAAAATGGGTATCCTACAAAAAATTAATAAAATAATAGTTAAAATAATAAAATAATATTTAGTAATTTTGAAGGAAGAAAAGAAAAAAACTACCTTTTGTTTGTATTTTTGACATATCTCCCCGTGTTTTTACTCAAATTTCGATAGGGAGAAATCATTGGATGCGTAATTAAATTCTGCATCCAACGAGTACCCACTCGACATACTTTTGACGGACCCCGCTACCCCCCCAAAAAAAACCTGAAAAAACATGATGATGATAGTCCCAAAGTGGAGAGAAAAACTCCAACTTACTTTTGTTCAAACCTTGAAGGAGATAGGTCAACTTCTTAAAGTCTCCACCAGTCCGAATCTTTTTTTTGGAAACAATCGAAAGTAATGACATGTAAGTTTTGTAATATTTTGGACTACTTGGAGCAACCGAATCTGGTTGTCCGTTAGTCGAATCCTACTATCATTGTATAATGAATAATGAATAATAATAATATATTGAATGATGGATAAAATGTACAATAAGCTCGCCTTTTATACGGCTTGAGCCAACATAGTGAAGGGTTACACCCTTTCACTATTAACCTAATAGTCTAATTAATATTGTATTCTATATTTGTTATATTGCCACTCTCTTAGAAAGGCTTTGTCCTCAAAGCCTTATAATGTTGTTGCATCGTTCTTTACGATGTTGTGGCTGATGAAACATATCGATATGAACTGCTAAGTATAGAGCATAAATTTCGATATGTGGATGGGTCAATCCATCCTAAATTGATTTGTTGTCAGGAGCTTTGATCATATTAGTATCATTATCTTTTGACATTTCTCATTTTTTAGAATTTCGGTCTTTATGGTTGGGGTGTCGATAGACAATTTTCACAATGTCATTTTCTTTTGCAAGTGTCGTATTTTGAGCATTGATGTGAGTTGGAAGTTGTATTTTTGATCCTTGAGGTTTTAAGGTTTCATTCTGCATTTTTTTCGACTTGTTTTCCAACTGCATGTAATCATTTTAAAACTTTTTAATCACTTCTACTTGCACTTTTCCGTCATCTTCGGACTTCTTAAGTTGTTCTTTAAGATATTTATTGTGACTTTTAATGCAACTATTTTCTTCTTTCTTGTCTATAAGTTTCCTTTCAATGTCTTCCGTAGATTGTTCTGTCTTCCGACTATTTTTCAACTTCTTAATTTTCGTGACTAGTGTTTTGTTATGATTCCTTAATCTGAATTTTTTTTTCGGAATTGTTGGATAGTGTTTTATTACTTTTTGCAATCTTCGACTTATGAGTCTTTTTAGAGTCCTCATTTTGTTGTTGAAGAACTTTTATCTATTGTCGATACTGGTCGATCACAGATTCTTGATTTTCTAATTTATGTTGTATCTGCGTTAGTTCTTCATCCTTGTCGCTAACAATTTTGTTCAACCGTTTTATTTCTGCTTCGTAATCATTTCTTTCTTTCTTTATATCTTGATTTTTCAATCTCTGATTAAAATCATTTTCGTCTTTTAATTTCTCAATTTGGGCAGACAATTTTTCTATATGATTTTTCTGGTCGAAATTTTTTTGTTCCTTAAGCTCTTTTTGCATCTCATGTATTTTAATTATTACTTCCGAGTTCGCATTTGTGTCTTGTAATTCTTCATTGTCTCTTCGATAATGCTTCAACTTGGCTTCAAATTTCTCTATTTGTAGTCGTAAACCAGATTCTATGATTTGACTTCTTTAGTGATAGATGATCTGTATTTGATTTCTTAAGCAATATATAGCCCTCGACCTTTTTTTTTAATGATAGAAGATCCTTGACGGGTTTTTTTTCTAATTTTTTTAAATCAAATAATTGGTCTTCTTCGTCACGTTAAATAACTTTTTTTTTCCCAAAAATAATATTATAACTAATAATTATTCCAACTTTTTTTATAATAATTATTAATCAATAATATTATTATATTAATATTTTATAAATTATATATAGCTTAATATATAATTTTATTATTATAATATATATATAATTTTTTTTTGTTTTTTTTAATATCCCTTAACACATATATATACCAAATATATAATATAAGCAAATATTTTTCCCTTATATTATATTTTAATATTGCCAAAGATAACTCTTTTTCAAGGGATCGTAACTATTGAGTTTCCTTGACTTCCACTTTTTGGACACTAAACGAAATATTTTAATATGTGCCCCACTTAGAGTTCACTTTTTTGTATGACTTAATATGATTTTTCGCTTTTAATATTGTTTAATCAAATAATGATATTTCCCTTTTATTAATTATCCTTATTCCTTTTGTGACCTTTCACGTATCTTTGGAAACTAGCAATATGAAAAGGTTACTTTTTAATTATTTTAGCTTAATCCAACTTTTATGTGACCCTCACAAGTCACGACTCTTCAAAATACTAGTTATTGACTCTTCCAATAATGAATGAATACAACCATTTCTTTTTCCAATTATGTCTATTGAAGTCCGTGAAAGGGCGTGATTATGGTGATGGGTCGCAAACTCCTCTTCGAGTTTACCTTTTACGGCGGTGTCCTTTCCACACTAATCTTTGTTGCTTATTTTGTTTATTTTTAAGAAATTATTTGCAGGTAGCGGTGGTAGTTTTTCACAGATTCGAGGATTTAAGACAACTTATTTTAGATATGCCACGTGACTTCAATAGAGTGAGCGAATAGTTCTAATAGTGTTTACGTGTTGGTTTACTGATGGTGGCGGCTGTATTGTATCTCAGAATCTTATGAATTATATCCACTGGCATGTAATAACTAAAAAGAACCCACGGTAAATGCTTAATGGTTGTTACACAGATATTTATACACTGATTTCTGAAAATCACTTGAAGCATTATTTTATCTTGGTTTTTCTTTCAAATCAATAACTCTGCTTGTTTTTCTGGGCTGAATTTTTTTTGAACAACACTGATATAGTAGGTTTTCTCAGCCACTTCACCTATGCAGAAGTTGATTGCAACCAAAATAGTATATTTCCTTTGATTTTCTCTTCAATTTGGCAGCGGACTATTACTCCAATTTTTTGTTTCTTTTTTTAACGGAAGGGAAAAGGTCAAAGACCTGCAACTCAGGGAAACCTTGATTTTTTTCAGACAAGGTCTGAATTTGTTGACCACCGGTCAGATCGAGCAACGAGAGCTCTGATACCAAATGGAGCAATTGAATCCGGTTGTCTGTTAGTCGAATCCGACTATCATTGTATAATGAAATATGAATAATAATAATATATTGGATGATGGATAAAATGTACAATAAGCTCGCATTTTATACGGCTTGAGTCAACATAGTGAAGGGTTACACCCTTTCACTATTAACCTAATAGTGGTTAAGACCTCCTTGTAATATCTTAATTTTCTTTTGGCCTCTAAATCTTTCTCACAACATATTTTCTCTTTAAACTTAGAAGTAACAATATTTTTAATTTTATTACTATTTTGCAATGTAACATTTTCGTCGATCTCCCAATGGTTTAACTAGGCCCTGGTATCTTTATACCAACCTCGTTTGAGCCTTAGGTGGTTTTGGATGGAATTTAAAGCTAGCTTTAGAGGAAATTTCAACTCAAAATGGGTATCCTACAAAAAATTAATAAAATAATAGTTAAATAATAAAATAATATTTAGTAATTTTGAAGGAAGAAAAGAAAAAAAACTACCTTTTTGTTTGTATTTTTGACATATCTCCCCGTTTTTTTACTCAAATTTCGATAGGGAGGGCTCATTGGATGTGTAATTAAATTCCGCATCCAACGAGTACCCACTTGTTATACTTTTGACGGACCCCGCTACCCCCCAAAAAAATACCTGAAAAAACGTGATGATTATAGTCCCAAAGTGGAGAGAAAAACTCCAACTTACTTTTGTTCAAACCTTGAAGGAGTTAGGTCAACTTCTTAAAGTCTCCACCAGTCTGAATCTTTTTTTTGGAAACAATCGAAAGTAATGACATGTATGTTTTGTAATATTTTGGACTACTCCCTAGGCTCAGTTTGCAAAGTGATATACACAGAAATGGTATGTATGATAACTCAGAAATTACACTTAGATTACATAGTTGCTTAATGATTACACTATACAGTGACACGATGTGATAGACATACATTAATATGATGCTAGTTATATTTTATAATGCTAGCATCTATGCTCAGATGTGCTAGTTTGATGATGCCTACACAAATGCTCAGTGATATGTTGAACTTGATATGCTTAGTCATCATCATGTTTATCATGTATTTCTTGTTTCTGGGGTAGCAGGGTCCGTCAAAATTATGCCAAGTGGGTACTCGTTGGATGCGGAATTTAATTCCGCATCCAATGAGCTCTTCTAATCGAAATTTAAGTAAAAACACGGGGAGATATCTCGAAAATACAAACAAACAAACAAAAAAGTTTTTTTTATGATACCTATCCCCAAATTTATATTAAAAAAATGTTTGAGACCTATACGGTATTTCAAATTTAAAGCAATTTCATTGGCTAACACATGATGACATGGAAATTGAATTAAAGTTAAAAGGACCATTCTGAGTTGAAATTTCCTCTAATAGGTTTAGGAAGTCTATGGTCTCCCACATTATTGATTTTGTGCTTGTACAACAGGAGCCTAGTCATAGCGAGCGTCTCGACTATTCAAATAAATATAGAGTTATAGATTATTAGAAATAATTTTTTATTTATTAATATACAAATTTTATAGGTTTTTAATTTATATTTATGATTGTTATAATTTTGTTTTATTTTGGAGTTATATTTATTATTTTCTTTCATAAACATTATAGTTTTTCCTTTGGGACATTAAATTTTGATAGGGAATAAAATTTTATTTAAAAAGCAAATTTAAATTATATATATATATATATATAATTGGTTGTTTGATTATTATTTTCTATGTGTTGCTCATCAAATTACAACTAGCTAATGTCATTTTGTTTAAATGTTTTAGCTAATATAAGTTATATATGCGGAAAGGTGGTGGTATAGGTTATGTATGCAGAGAGGTGGTGGTATTTCTAGGCTTTGGTAAGTCCTGCTCGAAAAATAGGCACTATGTGTGCAGGTTTTCCAGAAGGGCGTTCCACTGGCAAGCTGCATAGAGCCACAGCTTGATCCTCCACAGTTTTCTCTAGGAAAGCAGAAGCCACTTCATTTTGGACTTGGTTTTCACCTTTCCGGCTGATGTCTAACCAGTGCTAGTTGAAGTTTATCTGGATCCGGTACCTAAAACAAGTTGAACCTACATTATTTCACTTTGCATTAATCCTTACAACTGATTGACACCCAAATATTGTAACACACCTAAAAATCGTACATAATTTTTTTTTACATGTGTTAGTTTTACCTTTACTTTACCAGCATTCCATGTTTACTTTACTAGCATTCTGTGTAGAGGGGGCCACTACCTCCTAAATGTCATCATAATTATATAAGTATATAGTTTAAAGAGATATTAACAAATGAGTAGTTGGAGCGGCTACAACCGCTCCAACCTCTCTCATAATGTATAAGTAAGCATCAAAGATGAATAGAAAGGTGGATTGGACGTCCCTTCCCAATACTTGTGTTTGATGGCTGTGTATGAGCGTGTAAAGTATGCTTGAATGTGAGGTGAAAGCCTAGCTTTCAACATCTGGTGCCGTTGCCTTTCTCCGTTCGGTCTGGGTGACAACACTAGTGGATGGAGACTAGTTCGACCCTGGAAGAGAATGTGAGGATGCTCGTGAAATAATCCCTTTGAAAAGAAGAAGAAGAAGAAGAAGAAGTAATGTAAAGGTTGCTTGATTGCTGAAGCATTGTTGAAGTCTGCCCAAATAGCCTAATGCTAGAAATGTTTGACCGATAATCTATCTGTTTCAGCCGACAAACATTAATAGAATATATACTCACCTTGGCCTGTTAATCAATCTACTCATTGAAATGCTTGTCGACTGCCATGGTCTGTGATCACCGACTGCATGCTTCTTAAAATACTGTCACCACCAAATACCCTTTAATC
Organism: Pseudotsuga menziesii; assembly: GCA_001517045.1. Classification (NCBI taxonomy): domain Eukaryota; kingdom Viridiplantae; phylum Streptophyta; class Pinopsida; order Pinales; family Pinaceae; genus Pseudotsuga; species Pseudotsuga menziesii. Next base: position 79,201 of record LPNX010978205.1, on the reverse strand, counting down.
TGATATCATAAAGTTGCTGGTGGATTCAACACCCTATTATTGTTTCACTCAATGATCAAAAGTGTTGCTAGCCGTTGGTGGTATGAGAAAGCAAGGATGGAGGATGGTCTGCAAAGAAATATGGAAGATCGCCTGCGTGTTCGTGCAGATATCGAAATATGTGATAGCTGAAAAGTGCCTAAGTCGACCCCTGCGATCGTCTATTCGAACTGTTAAAATTGACTCCTGTTAATCACCATTCACACATTGAATGATTTTAGTTCAACCGTATGCTAGTCGGTTCGAGAGTAGAAGTGTTTCCAACAATCCGTTCATCTGATCCACTTGATAACATTGCACATTCCCTCTGTCAAAGAAATCAGTTGCCGATAAAGACTATCAACTGCTTTCTACATGAATTCATCCACCAACCAAGATGAATTCGTCGACTGCTTGTTTACCTACTGATATTGTTCAAAATTTTCGGTTCAAGACTGACATCTGAACAAGATGTTGCTCTCGTCTTTTTTCTATGAGGAAGTCTTCTATACATTTGCAGCAGTCCAGATTCCTCCACGACCTTTCAAAGGTAAAAGAACGGTTCATGATGATAACATACAAAACAATCAATGCATCTTATCCATACAAGCTGATAGCAACTCCTGGATAGTGTGCTGCATATGCTAGAATTCTCATGGATATCTCTACTTGTGTTACTATGGAGTCAGTCAATGTAATTCCATCAAATGAATCTTTCTCTGCAAAGTCTCTACAAAATATTTATCGGCAAGAAGATTTTTCAGAAAGATCTCTACCGTTTGACAACCATCAAAATTCATCAAAAATTTTGAAATTTTCTTTTCATCTACACTAGATGCCACCAAAGCAGCGTATCTAAGAAGGCCATTGGCTCCTATTTTATTATACACATCAACAAATTCCACAGCCTCAAATAGCTTGGAGAATTTAACTCCATGAGGATAAGACTGTAAGGCCTTTCGAATATTTTTGCATGTGGAACCCAAGCAACAAGTGTGCAAGCTGTGGAATTAGTCACCGTGACTTCAAACAGTTCAGCAGCACATTGGTATAACAACCCTCTCAGTCGACCTGGATAATTTACAAAGTTCCTGTCATATTTTTAGACTACATTGTGGGAGAAAATTATTATTTTGGCCGCCTGGTTCAGTAGAAGCACCTATACATCATCGCGATCTAAGTGAGTCGCTCTGTTCTTCAAAGGATTTATTTAAAGATGAGTTATAGTTCATCGGTCTAGCCAATCAGCAGTTGACCTAGAGTGGTTGCTCCTAACATTTTGGTGACCTACAGTATGAAGGTTCCCTCTATTTTACTTTTGTTGCCAGATTATATATTCATTATAATATAGTCGGGTTGTAATATACATAGGTTTGGTCAATGGTAGTCAAGGTCATCAGTCGATGATGTGACTTGTGTCCATGATGGTATTCGAGATCATTTTTCGGTGTCTTCATTTTGATCAGTTATTACATAGTCGAAAATATTAAATTGATTTGATAGGGTTTGAGGTGGTCAAGTTAATTTTGTAAAGGTAATTGATGAATTTTGAGGGGGTTAAACATGACTCTCAATAGAGGCAGGCGATCCCCTCCACTTTATGTAAAGTTGGTCTCTTGCAAACCACTATAAGTTGAATGTTCATTCATTAAATGTTTTGTGTTGACTGAGTCGAGGAGGTTAAACGTGGGTCTTTCTTAAAGTCAGGTGATCTCCTCACTTCTGTAATGAAGTCAGTATCTAGTCGACTATTGTAAGATAAGTCTGAGTCAGTCCAAATTAGTTGATCATCATACACACGAGCATGCATCACACAATATTGCAGGTATTTTAAAAGATGACAAACATATTCAAGCAGATATCATTCACCTACACAGCAAAGCGCTCCAACGAGACATGATGATAATGCACCCCTCATTATCAAAATGCTGAAACTGTTCCTGGGTTGTGACCTCGGAAAGCCAAAAGACAGAGAAATTGCATAGAAAGTCAAAGAGCCAAAAGGCCTTGCATGCCTGAACTGATGGAGATGCCGGTTAGATGAGCCAGGGTGAGGCTTTAAACCAAAATACCTCGTTGCGGAAGAAGATGGTTTCCCACTGTTGTGAGAGGATGAGACTTCAATGGACTACTGCCAGATTGAAGATGGAGGCTGAAGAGTAACCAGTCACAGTAGATCCTTATACATGTGTGTTTTCCTATCAAGCTAGCGGGTGTTGCTGCTGAGTTACCTATGCAGACCGGTATGCATGGTTGATGCATAGTGAGCACTACTTCAGCAGTAGCAGAGACCCATGATGTTGATGCATATTTCTTTGTTCTCTTCGGGACGAAGAAACATTTTGTTTGTGGGGGAGATGTAGAGGGGGCCACTACCTCCTACATGTCATCATAATTATATAAGTATATAGTTTAAAGAGATATTAACAAATCAGTAGTTGGAGTGGGTACAACTGCTCCAACCTCTCTCATAATGTATAAGTAAGCATCAAAGATTAATAGAAACATGGATTGGACATCCCTTCCCAATACTTGTGTTTGATGGTTGTGTATGAGCGTGTAAAGTATGCTTGAATGTGAGGTGAAATCCTAGCTTTCAACAGGTTCTAATATATGTTATCATGCTGCTTACGACAATAATTGCTAATGAAAAGGATGGCCAGTTCCTGAGTCAGTGCAAAGTAGTTGATCATCATACACACGAGCATGCATCACACAATATTGCAGGTATTTTAAAAGATGACAAACATATTCAAGCAGATATCATTCACCTACACAGCAAAGCGCTCCAACAAGACATGATGATAATGCACCCCTCATTATCAAAATGTTGAAACTGTTCCTGGGTTGTGACCTCGGAAAGCCAAAAGACAGAGAAATTGCATAGAAAGTCAAAGAGTCAAAAGGCCCCACATGCCTGAACTGATGGAGATGCCGATTAGATGAGCCAGGGTGAGGCTTTAAACCAAAATACCTCGTTGCAGAAGAATATGGTTGCCCACCGTTGTGAGAGGATGAGACTTCAATGGACTACTGCCAGATTGAAGATGGAGGCTGAAGAGTAACCAGTCACATTAGAGCCTTGTACATGTGTGTTTTCCTATCAAGCTGGCGGGTGTTGCTGCTGAGTTACCTATGCAGACCGGTATGCATGGTTGATGCACAGTGAGCACTACTTCAGTAGTATCAAAGACCCAGGATGTTGATGCATATTTCTTTGTTCTCTTCGGGACAAAGAAACATTTTGTTTGTGGGGGAGATGTAGAGGGGGCCACTACCTCCTAAATGTCATCATAATTATATAAGTATATAGTTTAAAGAGATATTAACAGATGAGTAGTTGGAATGGGTACAACCGCTCCAACCTCTCTCATAATGTATAAGTAAGCATCAAAGATTAATAGAAAGGTGGATTGGACATCCCTTCCCAATACTTGTGTTTGATGGCTATGTATGAGCGTGTAAAGTATGCTTGAATGTGAGGTGAAATCCTAGCTTTCAACAGGTTCTAATATATGTTATCATGGTGCTTACGACAAGAATTGCTAATGAAAAGGATGGCTAGTTCCTTTTGGAAACTTCAGGCATATTCCTTCAGGTGATGTGCTTTGTTTAACTCTATTTATTTAAAAGTGTGTCCTTGAGTTAGGCTGGCCTAGCCTAAGGCGTGGGAGACTATACTTGTCTTGACCCAGCCTGCCATTTACCTTTAATGTTTTGCTTACATGGAATTGGTCCTACCATATATGTAACGACCTGCCCCTAAGTGTGGGGCTTAGGGTTTGTACAAGCATGTTGGCCATGCAGAGATTTATATGAATAAAATAAAGGTGACAAGGTTATTTACACATGAAAATGCAGTTGGTTTTTAAGGCATTGAAAGAGGCCCTAGACCTGCGTGGCGTAAATAATGACATACATTTTTTATAAGCGTTCATGGTTTTCAAACCTATATTTAACACATGCTTATACTATTTATTTAGGCTATAACAAGGTTCCTATTGCTATAATTAACAAGGGGTGAATGAACATGTTTGAGCCTAGCGCTAAGGTTATGGTTAAGCATAACATATATTATTTTAATGTTTTAAGTCTTGTCCTAACTTCTTATGTTTGAGACTTTTCCTGAACCTTATGGAAAAGGTATGTGGATATCCATGACCATGATGGCACTAATCCATAACCCAAGGTTTTAAGGTTTTGCGCCACATGTTAATGCAATATGATTGTACCAGGGTTGACTTGCACGTTCTATGGTTTGTTTGGCATATGATTAAGGTTTTTGATCCTGCATTGATTTATGGTATGGTTTATTTTTAATGCATTATCCAAGAATTGGATTTGCAATTATCTGATGTAATAATCTTCTGTGTGCCCTTTAATGGAACTTTTAGGTGATAATGATAGCATGGCCTAGCTATGAGTTGACAACATGGTCAGTCCACTAGGCAGCATGAGACTCCATCCTACCTTACAATTGGAAGGTGATAACGACAAGTTGCGGTAGGGTTTTGTAAAGACCTTCACTTGGTATGAGGGTTGCATTGATGTTTATTGTTTTTCGGAACTCGACTAAGAGCCGAGATCTACAACTACGTTGGTTTCTTCCATGATTTTTTTCACCATGTTTACTAGTTCTGGTTCTTTTCTAAGGTGGTGAATGCTCTGAAGTTTTACCTCATCGGTGGCCCATCCATCCCAAGCTCCAACAGACCATCGAACATGTTCAACTGGTGCACGGTCTATTTTAGCAGGTAAGGCAAAAGAAATTTCGTTGCAATATTAGTTTGGTATAATGACATTCTTGGTTTTCTTTTATTGATAAACGTTTTCCTTTTGCATACTTGGAGGGATAAGGGCGCTCGGAGGAACAGACCCTTGGCCATCAATACCCAACGTTAAGGTAAGAACTTCTGATCTCGATAAGTGTTAATTGGTTTTGTTTACAAAAGAGTTAAAAGTTTAAAACTAACTTACTATGGTTTGTTTTGCAGGTTTTTAGCGCTGGGAGGAAGACGACAAGGTCACCTTCTCCCAGGCCTGTGTCTTAGGATGCTAGTGTAATTGATCTCGAACCTCATTCATTGTATAAAAGTCTTTTACAAATTTCTTTACTCTGTAATCGTTAATCCCTTTTTTCTTGGTGGTGGAAAAACCCAAATGAAGGGTTGTGAGGTGACCACAAGCGGCTGCAACCTTAAGATAAGTTTCTTAAGAAAACTATACTCTGCGTTTAAGGTTTTTTGTACAACGTTCACTGTGGAAAAGCTTGAGGAACTTGTGACTAGGGTTTCACCCATGTATTAAATGATTAAAGACTCAGGCCATCATATTTGATGGTTTTACTACTTGTAACATTCGATGGTTATAACCTGTTAATGTTTGTGGCTCTGTAAAGATCCTTTCTTTGCTAATACGAATGAATATATAACTTGTGCAAAGATGGTAGCCATTTTGAAATGGACTTACTGCCATATTGGACTACTTAATGAATTCATATGTTTTTGCTTTTAATGATTTAGAGTGAGGTTTATACATAAACCGTCGACCTCCATATGGAATGGTCTTATGGCCATAGAGGAAAGCATTTCCAGTGTTATGTTTACAATTATATTTATGCGTAAGAGCTCTTGTTGTTAACAGTGTTGATACATAAAGATAGTCTCACAGCCAACACATATGCTTCTTTGATGTAGAATAATAATGGTCGTTACTACTCTTGTGATTTTGTAGGTAGTTAATTGGTTTTTTTAAAAATATTAATTATAGGGCTTAACCCTTCCCTATCCAATTAATAGATATGATATCTATAGAATCATGTTTTGATTTTTATGATTGTTACTTGGAATCTGTGAGTGGTTGTAAATGAAAGGATTTTCGATCCAATGTTTTTAATCCCAAGTAGTTACGGGATTTGATCCGACAATCTCTGTAGGATGTCTTTAACCTGGGATTATGACACTCTGCCTCTATGTTGATTGTTTTTAGTTCAAGCTATAAGTTGTTCTTTTTAAAAGTTAAAGTTAGAATATTAACTACTTTATTTGGAATTTACGAAGTGGTCTTGGACCTATGCCAAGTCCTCTGTCGTAAAGAGAAAATATTAGGGTTTTGTAGCCATTGGATTTGGATATATTTATGTTGTTTGATTTCTATTAATGGATTTTAAATAATTAAGGTATACTTTTTTGAAAAGAGATTTGATCCCGCGACTTGTAAGTAGTCAGAATGTTTAATAGAAACAACTGCAAACTATAAAGTATTTTTACAATAAAACTAAGGATCCTCGATCCATAAGCCTATTTTTTGCAAAGCTATACTATTAAGGGAAAAATAACGCTATTCTAAATTATCTGTAGATAAAGGGACCTGTTTGTAAATAATATGATTTGTTATAAGATTAATTAGATCATGGTTTGGAAATGAATACAATATTACTGTGTAAATACTTACTATATTTCTTCCATGCTTTTTCGCATACAGATCTTCTAAACGATACTTAAAATTTAGATAAAATTCCTATGTTATAATTTATCTTAAAGAGATTCATGTCTATAGTTTTAAGTGATAAGCTATAGATCTATAAACTAATTTAAAATTTAACATTAGAAGTTTATGTAGTACCTTTAGATAGATACTCGTTGCTTAGATTGGAGTCATTTGTCTACTTAGAAGAATACATATTTATTATAATAACCAGACATTGTAAACTAATCGCTAATTAACTTTAAAATATAGAGTGAGAAGATATTTGGAACAACGATACATACAAGGAATAAACAATTGAAAATAACCACTTCTGTGCATGTGAAAACTAAATAATTTACTTCATTAGTTACAAGTATAACAACCATAATTAAATCGATAACGCTTAGAGTTTAGCAACTACAAATCTAGGAAAATATAATCTACAACATTAAAAAGTAAAGTAGAAACCTGGTGTTGAGGCCTGGAAATTCGTAGGCAACAACAACAAAGGATTCTCCCTAGTCAACGTTCCCAACTAGCCCGTGACTGTTTGGTGTAGGGAATCTGTCCGGTTGGCGGTCCGGCTACCGTAGGTCAAGTAACAAAAATAAAATGTTTTACCGGTTGTGGCCTGGTCCACCGTGTATATTTTTGTATTTTTTTAGTTTTAAGTATGACATGCAAGTGCCTAGCTAAAATACAGATTGATTAAGAATGCAAGGAGTGTTCACAATGTGGTGCCCAGGTTCTTACCTCTCGTCTTAGACTCTCTTGCATCTAAATCACACACATCAAGAAATTAAAACTAACTACCTAACCTATCCCTAGGGAGCAAGATTATCATTTATTAATGAGTAATGTATTTGTACATGCATTATGAAAAATTACAGATAGTTGATACTTCTTTCAAAACACATGAACAATTAAAGATATTTGAACAACGAAATAGCCAATTGTTTATGAACAACATTCATTACTCATAGTGGAAATTTTCATAGAATGAACCAGAGAACGTTCATACAAGAACATAGGTTCAAAGAGTTAGAACGATCTCACAGTTAATGGACAAAAAGTTGAAAATGAAATAGTTCCTCTTCAACAAATCCATAGCATAACATTTGAACATTCCACCAAGCTTTCTCCAACAGGAAAACTGTAATTTATCTATTGCAAAAGGAAATAGTTCTTCTTACAATATGTCTTCACCAGTCTAACTGGGAAAAAGTCCTTCTCTTATCTAAATCTTCTATATTTATACAACAAGAGAAAAATTGTTGGGCTACCCACAAATGACTCTTGGGATTCCCCAACGCTTCACCTCCCATGCTTTTCTTTCATTAGGCGCTTATAGAATTTACAATATATTACAATAAAACAAATAAATGCTTATGAGGAGGGTCCCGCTTGACTATTCAGGAACTTCTTCCAAGCTGAAGCCTCTGAGCCAATGTTTTCAAACTCTGAAGGCTCTAAGAAACTAATGTTTATTTCAAATTTAGCAGCCTGATTTCTTATTGCTTCTATTCTGGCTGTGCTCAGGTGAAGTTGATCTTCTAACAACTGCACACTAACCGCGGCATGAGATACTTCATTCCTCAGGGTCAGCTCATCAATGGCTTTGATGTGCTAGATCCTTTGTCCATCCTCCTGATATCTTCTTTGCAACATCTCCAAAAATAGGCTATGCTCTGGAAAGGTATCCATTCTCTACTCAGCTTCAACCTGGAAATGATTATACGTAACCAAAATTCTTCTGAAGAATTCTGCATAAGCCCCATTTGTATTCTTGATAGCCTTCTTGAATTCTTCGGCTGTGTTTACGGCTAACTCCAGTAAATCATAGTCTTGCTTCAGGGCTTGTTGATCTTTTGATGGTAGATCTGCAAGGGTTTCTTCATTCGCTTCCAATCTCGCCATCCTTCCTATCAAGACTTCTAATAAATCCTACGATCTCTCTACAAAATAAGAAGAGGTTTCCAAAATCTCTTCTAGCCTATTGTCCACCTGAAAAATCTTGCACCTTTCTTCTTCTATGGCTACTTGCAGCTGGTGCATCTTGCTCCTCTGTGCCAGAACGTGCTCCTTGAAAGGATGAAGACTGACCTGCTGTTCTTTGGCCTCTTCTAGAGCTGTTGTTAATGAGGTAATCTGTACTTTAAGCTCTGCAGACTGCCCTTGAGATTGCCTTTTAGATTCCTCCAAGGTAGCTTTATGTAGCTCCAACTCCCCTATATTACCTAGCAGCTGCTCCTTTTCTGTTCTTAACCCTTGACATTCCTGCTGCAATTTTTCAGACTCTCTTGGGAAGCCTCCGTAGATCTCTTCTCAACTTGGAGGAACTAGAGCTCAGCTTTTGAAGACTTTATTTCCTATTGTATGTCTTCAAACTTCCTCTTCAATCTATTATTTTCCTCTCTCTCTCTTCTCAAGGTATCCTTTAGCTGGGCAATAGACTTCTTTGACTGTTGAAGATCAGTCATTATTCGATCTACATTGTCCTCAAAAGCGTGGATCAATGCAGCCCCAGCTCTGATGGTGAATCTAGGGTCCTTGTCTGTCCCATATACTACGGTTGTATCATTTATCATTTTACCTAACTGCCCCCCAGTCTTGACCTTTCTCTCGGTCCTCTTCACTATTCTTTTCCTTTCCTTATCATAAAAAATAGTGTTGAAATCTGGTACCTCCTCCCCTTTCTTCTGCTCAAAAGGGATTAGCCTAAGGGTAGGGACCATAGCCTGTCCTGTTGTGCTTCCAGTAGCTGCCTCGGGATCTTGAATATCAGGATCAACCAAGTCCTGAGCCTGACTATCTATAGGATCAGAAGCTGATTGCTTTGTCACCACCCCTGTCAATTTTAGCCTTTCTGCTTCCTGCTTCATCAGTTCCTGATCCATCTTTCTTTTCTTTTCCTCCTCTTCACTCTAGGAAGCCTCTTCTGCCTTTGTAGCTGCTTCCTGCTCAACTCTCCTCTTTTCTTCCTCCTCTCCTTTGAGCCAACTTTCAGCTTCCTATGCTAGTCTCCTAGAATCTTCATTTATGTTCCTAGTTTCTTCTTCCTCTTCCTCTTCCTGCTCATCCTGTCCTTTCCCGCCTTTGGTGGTGATTTTCTTTTTAAACCTTCTTCTTAAGGTCGTTATATTTTGTGCACTACGAAAAATGGATTCCTCTCTATCCCAATGGCTTGTGTACTCAAAATGTACATTTTCTTCCTTGCAGTGCTTGGCCACTTTATTCCGGGAATCATTCCTATGGAAATTCATTTCCCCAAAATGGAATTTCCCTAAATCCTCCACAAATTCATCAGCTTTCTTTACTCTTGTGAATTTATAGCTTCCCAACCTGAATGGTAAATAAGGGTAAGCCACTTTCTTATTTTCGAATAGAAAGCTCCCGATACCATCTAAGAAGACCTGTCTAACTGCCTCCTTGTGCACTACATAGTCAGTGGCATACTTTGGCAGTAGTGAGGGTGCTCTAGAGCATCCATACATTCTGAAGTACAATCCATCCTCTGTTAAGTAGTAGTATACATATTATTCAATCACCTACAATGCTTCCTCCTACATGCAGTTGCACTCTTTCAAGAAGATCAATGTATATAAATGCATGATGAAGTTCTCACACACTTCTCTATAGTGACTGTGGTACTTGTGTGTCCACAGTGGCTTGTAAGCTGAGTAGACTGGTGTTCTCTCTCGGTCCCAGATACACCTCAAGTTTGGGAAGGGTTGATTACATAGTATGCAATCAATCAGTATAGAGCTCATATAGAACTCTAATCTCTTCTGGGACACCCCTCCTAATGCTGAAGCAATGCAGGATGAGAGGCTGTTTGACACAATTTTTGCCCAGTTGAACACTGTCCCTTGTGTTGCAACATAGAAGATGATAGGCACCCACTCAACCTTGAAGATTTTACCATGGGCCCTCCTGAAAATCCTGTTCAGCATCAGGGAAATGAACATGTAAAGGGTTCTTAGGGTGGCAGTATCATATTCCCTGGATGGCCTAGTCCTAAAGCTCTTGCCGGGCACCAACATTCTCTTCAGTTTCTTGACTAGGTCCATCTTGATTGCCTTTAGTTAGTCTTTAGTCAAGTACACTTGTGCTTCTGGTAAGAGGTAGGCCAGTGATACATACCCAAGGCTATAAGCAGCATAACCCTATTTGTCAATGTTTTCCAAAATCATAGTCGTTACATCTGCCCTGGGCAAAATCCATCCAATCACCTCTGAGCATGGAAAAAGCTCAGGTCTAGTAGCAACTTTCAACAATGCAGATCTCTCTATGTTTGCATATATGGTCTCCTCCTCAAAATTAGTGTCAGGTACCTCCCGGTGGGTTATTAATCTGTAGATTTCCCCCCATTTATATTCGGGTTCCATACCCACTATGCATTTGGTATCTTCATAAGTGTATTCAACTTTGGCGATGATTTCAATCTCAGGTTCCTCTTCTATTGTGGGAGCCTTCTTCTTCTTCCATTTAGACATCTCGGATTCTAAAAAATTTCCCTGTCATACAAAAAATATTTTAGGTTCTGTTGGGTCATTCCCAGATAGCATTCAAAAATGGAGACAAACTGTGTAAGCATTTTACCTCTTCTATGGTAAACATGATTGCAGCTATGAAAAATAAACAAACAATGCTAAAAACCAAATGTTCCCGCATAAAATTAATCTGCCCAAAAGGATAAAACCACCTCACAACCAACATTTGCAGAGTCAACTTAGAATATCATGGCCTTTCTAAAACGACGAATATCCCCCTCATAATGCTGAAGTATAAAACAATCTCAAAACCCCCTGTGACGCTATGAACTGAATCTTTCCAAGGAAAATACGAGGCCTACTCCCAAGAGACGGATACTGTACTGTGATAGAGCACTTAATTCTTTGTAAGATCGAAAAACGTAAGAGGAAACTGCTACTTGCATCAAAATCCGCATAGATTGCACTCTGAATCCCTAAGATGGTCCGAGGTTCATACTCAAGTTTGAACAGTCTCATCCTAGGCGGGAGGTAACTTCAACATCATGACCCTGGTTCGCGACAACGAGAGCAACCAAACTATGAAACCAGAAACTCGACATCTCGGAAGAAAACCACGAAAATGCCCTCCCCGGACGGCCAAACACAGACTGGGGGAAACTGGTGCAGACAGCGTAATGGTCGTCTGCACCGGTTTCCCCAGCAATCGAGTGCGGGCTACAAACCCATAACGGCCATGAAATTTATCATCAGGAAAAACCACAAACACCCCCCACCGGGCCGACAAACCATCTATAGATTATATATATACGCTTAGATGGAAAACCTAGGTAACTACTAACCGCCGAGACATAACTGAGGGTGACAGAGATCAGTCTGACCATTCAAATGGAAAAGGTAAATGGCATAAGGGCCTACTTTGCAATCTGTTGTGCAACCAGTTGAGACAAATCCACAAACCACCACGGCGGAGCCACCTAGGAGCGAGGTACTGACAGCAAGTGCGTTGGTCTGCTCGAGCGATAACGATAGCATGAGGAAATTCACAAAATAACAATAAAAAACAATAAACCCTAACCCCACTATATATACGCCCTGGTCAACAAAATAATCGGTGGGAAAAGTAAGATCATCGGGAGGCAAACAATCTATGGGGTCGGCGATTCTGTCATTAGCACCTTCGCAACGGCGGATGATGAAACAGCCAGGAAACCTGTAATGGCATTGGCAAAGAAACAAAACAAAACTCGCATCGGAGCTCATGAGACTAAGGCTTTGGATCAAAAGATGGTTGGAGAGCCGCAACGGTGGAAACCAAAAAGGAACTGAGTTCCGCAGACCAATCAAAATCGGAGGCGAAATAAACATGACTTCAGCGAAAAATAACGGCCACGCAAAAAACAAAATCAAAATACATCGGCAAGATAGTGCCTTCCAGAGCCGCAACGTCGAAAGCCGAAAACCAAAGGATCCGTGAATCAAAATGGAGGGAATCGAAAGAGGATAAAACAACCCTCCGGGAAGCTTTGCAATACCTTCTCTGCAATGGCGGAAGACGTAGAGATGAATGTTCCGACAGGATCTTAAAAGGGCTGTTGACAAAGAAAAATGCATCGGAGACCAATAACACTTGAATCGGATGTGATGTCCTGTTCTTTTCCAAAATGGTGGGCATGCATATACTCAAAAGTATAAACACTTTTGATAGCAAAGAAAAATCAATTCAAATAGTAAAGCATTGCTGGCATCAAATTAATATTTGCGAAAACATCAAGCAAAACTAAAAAGCTGAGCAAAACGAATTAAAGGAGGGTCCCAAAAAATTTTGAATTTTGAGAAAATTGTTGCAACTGCAAGAATTGGTGACTACTTGGTGAACCCCAGATTTCTGAATCAACTTCTTCCCAGTAAAAGACTATTTAATCATTTAGCTCATAATTTGAATTCTTCTAGATGCCTGTATTCCTAAGATGGCAAACACATGCATTTAAATCATTGATGCCAGTCCATTCTTTGGAAATGGGAACACCCAAAATATTAGACAGTCTAGATAACTCTTTTGAGGCTTAGTAGGTGAGTTTTATTTTATATCTGTCTTTGGGTATTTTCTAGCTTGGACACCACATGATCGTAACATATGGTAAACAGAACTATTCATTTGTTCCTCATTCCCATGCCAATTGCACTTTTGTGCCTTTTGAACTTTTGTTCTTTTGAGTCCTCCATCTGCCTTTCTTTTTGAATTTTATTCAGGCTCTTCTATCCATAGTGTCCTTTTGTGTGAGATGTATTTACTTTTCAGCTCACGGACAGAGAAGAACTTTTGGCAGATTGATATTCATGTTTCTGATACTTTGCTTTGATATGTATTGCTTCTTTTAGGAGTTTTGACTCTTAACAGCCTTTAGGCTTTTAAAATCATGGCATGGGATCATTTATATATAATAAACTGTTTACCTTGCTTCTTTTCCGTGGGTCTTTTTCTATCACTCCCTAGGACATCTTAGATGTGAAATGAATGGAGCCTCGAAATAGTATTCCAGACCTCTTAATTCTGATTTATTTTCAGGGGTTAAGCAGAACTTCAATTAGTGCATATCCATTTAGGAAAACTACTTACTAGAAGAAATTATATCATTTCAAAATAAAATGCACAGTCTTATCCCAAATATTTCAGTTAATCGAGAACTCTGATGCTTTCCATGCAACCAAAAGTTTGCCTCTTTTATTCAAAAACAAACCAAAATAATCAAAAATAAAAGCAGTAAATCAAAGTAAAACTGCATCAAATTATTTATGTACAAGGTCATCAAACAAAAGAAAAACAAAATTCGAGAACCAACCACTACCTTATCAGTTATGTGCCCACCCCTAAAAATCTATCAACCTATGAGTCAAGGGGCTAGCCTTGATTACAGACATGAGATACCTAACCGTGATCTAATTCTACTATTTTTGAAACCAAAACTATGTCTACCAATTTACAATCAATCTCATCAGCCTGTGAACATTTAAGGAGATCAGGCTGAGTGTCAGTCATACTGCTGGCTTCGTCTGATGCATGATATCTTAGTTCAAGCTCCGTTAGATAATTCCCCAAAACAGAATTTGCAGATTCATTTCCTTCTTCCAATTTAGTGATAGTATGTTTCATGTAAGGTTCCCTTAAAATTTTGATCCGGTTTGGGACCCCTTTATGAGGAAACCATAAATGTGACCAATTTGAAGCAAAATACCCCTTTAACCTCGCAGACTAGTCTCGGTTCACAATAAGTCCATACCCATCCAGTATGTCAGCCACCACAATATCAATAAATTGACATATCTTGTTATTTGCAGATTAAAAAATGAGAACATTCTCCATTTCTCCCACTACTTTGACATTAGTTCTGTCTATATGAGTGACTTCTCAAGCAGTAGGTTTTGGCTGCCCATTAATTTTTTTGCAAACTGTAAGTGCCATGACATTCACTGATGATCTAGAATCTACCAGAAAATTATGCACCTTATGGTTCAAAATCTCCAGAGTCAAAAGGAAAGGTGGAGTTCTAGCTTTCCCTTCCCCAATTGATTCGACATCTTCCTCCACTGGTTGGTTTTTGGTGGGTATCTCTTCCTCTGGTTCTTCAGGCCTTTTAGTATTTTCTTTATTAACACCTACTTGTTCTTCCATAGACTTATCAGGCTTGTTGTTTTGCTCCGGATCTTGGCTGATAATGGTAATTTCGGGTACTTTGTCCTCAACGTTGTTCTTTGGTGGTTTCCTAATATTCTCTTGCAACCTCTTAATCTTTAAGATTATTGAATTGTCTTTGTTTACCAAATTTGGGTCTTTTGTTGTCATTGGTATATTTTCAGGTTTTAGCATACCATTTTCTGTATCAAACAACGAGACACAATCCCATAAAAACATGGTATCATTTTCTTGTTTTTCTATTGTCTGATTACCTTTTTCCTCCTCATCACTGTCCTCAGTCAATTTAGAATCCAAGAGCTGATTCATTACCAATGTCATCGAATTTAACCATTGAGGACAATTATTTTCAGAATGGGGTTGTTGGTGAAAAGTGCAAAAATTATCCATCCCTACCTCTATCAGATTCATTGATGCTGAACCGTGTGGAGGGGTTTTGAATTGGTTGTTATCTTCCCTTTTTTAGTAGTGAGGCTTATAAGATTTCTGAGCTTCTTTTTCCTTCTCCAAATCTATTATTCTGTTGGAAAGCTTTTGCATCATATTTAACATCCCCTCAAAATCATGTGATTGCTCCTCTTTAGGTTTAAACAGCAATAAGGCTCTTTTCCTGGAAGTTTTTTCTCCAGATTGCTCGAGATAATCCTCTATACTTTCTTGTTAAGCCTCTACTCTTTCTGCTTCTTCATAAGTTTCTGCTAACGTAGGCTTAACTTGAGCTTTTGCGAACATAGTCAAGTCAGGACCTAAAGCTGAGGTATAATACTCAATCAGAACTTTATCAGAGGGCCTATCAGTTACAGAGAAGTTATTGAGGTAAGCAGCAAATCTTAGAGTGAAATTGTGTACCTTCTCATTCCTTTCTATTTTTAAAGCGCCTAAACCTTTCATTAGTGTTGCATGCGTCTTTTGGGCTGCGTACTTGCTTCTGAAAATCCTTTCAAAGGTATCCCAATCTGGGATAGAGTTTGCAGGAAAGCCAAAATACCATGATGCTGCTGCTCCTTTAAGGGTGTGTGGAAAAAGTCTACAAACAACATCCTCATGTTCCCCAGCCTTTAATCCTTCTATTTCCAAATAGAAACTTTGCAAATGGTCATCTACTACAACCTTCTCATTTGGATCAAACTTAGGAAGCAACTTATCAAAAGCTTGAGGTAAGTCATGCAACGGAGGTGTTAGGTTCAAGGGTGATTTGGCTTTCCAAGCCGGTGGTGGATTTGGTAGGTTAGGCTGGTTTGCATTTACACCTGCCATGAGTCTGAGTGGAGAGTGAGGAGCTGAAGGAACAGGAGTATGAACAGGTCAATAGTAAGGTGTATTTGGGCCCACTTGATTTAAAGGCTGAACCACTTCCTGTAAGGCTGTTTCTACCAGTTCTTCCAAATCTCCAACCAACACTGAATCTTCCAAGATGGGACAGTCTTTCTTCTTGTACTCTCTTCGAGGTAAATAAAGGATAATGGATTATCCTCCAATACTCTTTACATAAGCCCGTGTGTGTCTTCTCAGATCATTTACCACTTGGTTGTCCACAACAAACAAATTCTCTCTATTGTCTTGAGTATTTGGGTCAGGGAATAAACGACTTTCAAAACTATCACTGGTGGAGTTATTTCGAGAAATGGATTTCCCTAGCCAGCCATGCACTGGCGGCCCTCCTTCTAGCACCAGAAACTATTGAGGCCTGGTAATTCGTAGGAAACAATAGCAATGGATTCTCCCCAGTCAACGTTCCCAACTAGCCCATGACTGTTTGGTGTAGGGAATCCGTCCAGTTTGTGGTCCGACTACCGTAGGTCAAGTAACAAAAATAAAATGTTTTACTGGTTGCGGCTCGGTCCACCGTGTATATTTTTGAATTTTTTAAGTTTTAAGTATGACATGCAAGTGCCTAGCTAAAATGCAGATTGATTAAGAATGCAAGAAGTGTTCAAAATGTGGTGCACGGGTTCTTACCTCTCGTCTTAGACTCTCTTGCATCTAAATCACACACAGCAAGAAATTAAAACGAACTACCTAACCTATCTCTAGGGAGCAAGATTATCATTTATTAATAAGTAATGTATTTGTACATGCATTATGAAAAATTACAGATAGCTTATACTTCTTTCAAAACACATGAACAATTAAAGATATTTGAACAACCAGATAGCCAATTGTTTATGAACAACATTCATTACTCATAGTGGAAATTTTCATAAAATGAACCAGAGAACGTTCATACAAGAACATAGGTTCAAAGAGTTAGAACGATCTCATAGTTAATGGACAAAAAGATGAAAACGAAATAGTTCCTCTTTAACAAATCCATAGCATAACATTTGAACATTCCACCAAGCTTTCTCCAACAGGCAAACAATAATTTATCTATTGCAAAAGGAAATAGTTCTTCTTACAATATGTCTTCACCAGTCTAACTGGGAAAAATTCCTTCTCTTATCTAAATCTTCTATATTTATACAACAAGAGAAAAACTGTTGGGCTGCCCACAAATGAGTCTTGGGCTTCCCCAACACTTCACCTCCCATGCTTTTCTTTCATTAAGCGCTTATAGAATTTACAGTATATTACAATAAAACAAATAAATGCTTATGAGGAGGGTCCCGTTTGACTATTCAGGAAATTGTTCCAAGCTGAAGCCTCTGAGGCAATGTTTTCGAACTCTGAAGGTTCTAAGAAATGAATGTTTATTTCAAATTTAGCAGCCTGATTTCTTATTGCTTCTATTCTGGCTGCGCTCAGGTGAAGTTGGTCTTCTAACAACTACACACTAACCGTGGCATGAGCTACTTCATTCCTCAGGGTCTTCTCATCAATGGCTTTGATGTGCTAGATCCTTTGTCCATCCTCCTGATATCTTCTTTGCAACATCTCCAAAAACAGGCTGTGCTCTGGAAAGGTATCCATTCTCTGCTCAGCTTCAACCTGGCAACGATTATACGTAACCAAAAGTCTTCTGAAGAATTCTGCACAAGCCCCCTTTGTCTTCTTGACAGCCTTCTTGAATTGTTTGGCTGTGTTTATGGCAAAATCCGATAAATCATAGTCTTGCTTGAGGGCTTGTTGATCTTTTGATGGTAGATCTATAGGGGTTTCTTCATTCGCTTCCAATCTCGCCATCCTTCCTATCAGGAATTCTAATATATCTCGCGATCTATCTACAAAATAGGAAGAGGTTTCCAAAATCTCTTCCAGCCGATTGTCCACCTGCAAAATCTTGCACCTTTCTTCTTCTATGGCTACTTGCAGCTGGTGCATCTTGCTCCTCTGTGACAGAACGTGCTCCTTGAAAGGCTAAAGACTGACCTATTGTTCTTTGGCCTTTGCTAGAGCTGTTGTTAATGAGGTAATCTATTATTTAAGCTTTGTAGACTGCTGCTGAGATTGCCTTTCAGATTCCTCCAAGGTAGCTTTATGTAGCTCCAACTCCCCTATCTTACCTAGTAGCTGCTCCTTTTCTGTTCTTAACCCTTGACATTCCTGCTGCAATTTTTTCAAACTCTCTTGGGCAGCCTCCATAGATCTCTTCTCAACTTGGAGGAACTGGAGCTCAGCTTTTGAAGACTTTATTTCCTATTGTATGTCTTCAAACTCCCTCTTCAATCTATTATTTTCCTCTCTCTCTCTCTCTCTTCTCAGGGTATCTTTTAGCTGGACAGTAGACTTCTTTGATTGTTGAATATCAGTCATTATTCGATCTACATTGTCCTCAGAAGCGTGGATCAATGCATCCCCAACTCTGATGGGGAATTTGGGGTCCTTGTCTATCCCATATACTACGGTTGTATCATTTATCATTTTACCTGACTACCCCCCAGTCTCGACCTTTCTCTCGGTCCTCTTCACTATTCTTTTCCTTTCCTTATCATAAAAAATAGTGTTGAAATCCGGTACCTCCTCCCCTTTCCTCTACTCAAAAGGGATTAGCCTAAGGGTAGGGACGATAGCCTATCATGTTGTGCTGCCAGTAGCTGCCTCGGGATCTTGAATATCAGGATCACCCAAGTCCTGAGCCTGACTATCTACAGGATGGGAAGCTGATTGCTTTGTCACTGCCCCTGTCAATTTTAGCCTTTCTGCTTCCTGCTTCATCAGTTCCTGATCCATCTTTCTTTTCTTTTCCTCCTCTTCACTCCAGGGCAGCCTCTTCTGCCTTTCTAGCTACTTCCTGTTTAGTTCTCCTCTTTTCTTCCTCCTCTCCTTTGAGCCAGCTTTCAGCTTCCTGTGCTAGTCTCCTAGCATCTTCATTTCTTTTCCTAGTTTCTTCTTCCTCTACTTGTTCCTGCTCATCCTGTCCTTTCCCGCCTTTGGTGGTGATTTTCTTTTTAAACCTTCTTCTTAAGGTCGTTATATTTTGTGCACTGTGGAAAATGGATTCCTCTCTATCCCAGTGGCTTGTGTACTCAAAATGTACATTTGCTTCCTTGCAATGCTCAGCCACTTTATTTTAGGAATCATTCCTGTGGAAATTCATTTCCCCATAATGGAATTTCCCCAAATCCTCCACAAATTCATCAGCGTTCTTTACTCTCGTGAATTTATAGCTTCCCAACCTGAATGGTAAAGGAGGGTAAGCTGCTTTCTTATGTTCGAATAGAAATATCCCGATACCATCTAAGAAGACCTATCTAACTGCCTCCTTGTGCACTACATAGTCAGTGGCATACTTTGGCAGTAGTGAGGGTGCTCTGGAGCATCCATACATTCTGAAGTACAATCCATCCTCTATTAAGTAGTAGTCTGCATATTCTTCAATCACCTACAATGCTTCCTCTGACATGCAGTTGCACTCTTTCAAGAAGATCAATGTATATAAAGGCATGATGAAGTGCTCACACACTTCTCTATAGTGACTGTGGTACTTGTGTGTCCACAGTGGCTTGTAATCTGAGTAGATTGGTGTTCTCTCTCGGTCCTAGATACACCTCAAGTTTGGGAAGGGTTGATTACATGGTATGCAATCAATCAGTATAGAGCTCATATGGAAATATGATCTCTTATGGGACACCCCTCCTAATGCTGAAGCAATGCAAGTTGAGAGGTTGTTTGACACAATTTTTTCCCAGTTGAACACTATCCCCTGTGTTGCAACATAGAAGATGATAGGCACCCACTCCAACTTGAATATTTTACCATGAGCCCTCCCGAAAATCTTGTTCAGCATCAGGGCAATGAACCTGTAAGGGGTTCTTAGGGTGGCAGTATCATATTCCCTAGATGGCCTAGTCCTGAAGCTCTTGCCGGGCACCAGCATTCTCTTCAGTGTCTCGACTAGGTCCATCTTGATTGCCTTCAGCTAGTCTTCAGTCAAGTACACTTGTGCTTCTGGTAAGTGGTAGGCCAGTGATACATACCCAGGGATATAAGCAGCATAACCCTGTTTATAAATGTTTGCAAAATCATAGTCGTTACATCTGCCCTGGGCAGAATCCATCCAATCACCTCTGAGCATGGAAAAAGATCAGGTCTAGTAGCAACTTTCATTAATGCAGATCTCTCTATGTTTTCATATATGGTCTCCTCCTCAAAACCAGTGTCAGGTACCTCCCGGTGGGTTATTAATCTATAGATTTCCCCCCATTTATATTCGGGTTCCATACCCACTATGCATTTGGTATCTTTGTAAGTGTATTCAACTTTGGTGATGATTTCAATCTCGGGTTCGTCTTCTACTGCGGGAGCCTTCTTCTTCTGTCGTTTAGACATCTCGAATTCTGAAAAATTTCCCTGTCATACACAAAATATTTTAGGTTCTGTTGGGTCATTCCCAGATAGCATTCAAAAATGGAGACAAACTGTATAAGCATTTTACCTCTTCTATGCTAAACATGATTGTAGCTATGACAAATAAACAAACAATGCTCAAAGCCAAATGTTCCCACATAAAATTAATCTGCCCAAAAGGCTAAAACCAGATCACAACAAACATTTGCAGAGTCAACTTAGAATATCATGGCCTTTCTAAAACGACAAATATCCCCCTCATAATGCTAAAGCAGAAAACAATCTCAAAACCCCCTCTCGGCGCTATGAACTGAATCTTTCCAAAGAAAATACGAGGCCTACTCCCAAGAGAAGGATACTGTATTGTGATAGAGTGCTTAATTCATTGTAAGCTCGAAAAACGTAAGAGGAAACTGCTACTCACATCAAAATCCGCATGGATTGCACTCTGAATCCCTAAGATGGTCAGGGGTTCATACTCGAGTTTGAATAGTCTCATCCTAGGCGAGAGGTAACTTCAACATCGTGACCCTGGTTTGCGACAACGAGAGTGACCAAACTGTGAAACCAGAAACTCAGCATCTCGAAAGAAAACCACAAAAACGCCCTCCCCGAACAGCCAAACACAGACTGGGGGAAACTGGTGCGGGTAGCGTAACGACCATCTGCACCGGTTTCCCCAGTAGTCGAGTGCAGGCTGCAAACCCATAACGGCCGTGAAATTTATCATCAGGAAAAACCACAAACACCCCCCACCGGGCCGACAGACCATCTATAGATTATATATATACGCTGAGATGGAAAACCTAGGTAACTACTAACCGTCGAGACATAACTGAGGGCGACAGAAATCAGTCTAACCATTCAAACGGAAAAGGTAAATGGCATAAGGGCCTACCTGGCAATGTGTTGTGTGACCAGTCGAGACAAATATGCAAACCACCACGGTGGAGCCACCTAGGAGGGAGGTACCGACAACAAGTGCGTTGGTCTGCTTGAGCGATAACGACAGCACGAGGAAATTCACAAAATAACAATAAAAATAAATAAACCCCAACCCCACTATATATACGTCCCGGTCAACAAAATAATCGGCGGGAAAAGTAAGATCATTGGGAGGCAAACAATCTATGGGGTCGGCGATCCTATCATTAGCACCTCCCCAACAGCGGATGACGAAACAACCAGGAAACCCGTAATGGCATTGGCAAAGAAACAAAACAAAACTCGCATCGAAGCTTGCGAGACTAAGGCTTCGAATCAAAAGATGGTTGGAGAGCCGCAATGGTGGAAACCAAAAAGGAACCAAGTTCCACAGACCAATCAAAATCAGAGGCAAAATAAACATGACTTCAGCGAAAAATAATGGCCACGCGGAAAACAAAATCAAAAAACATCGGCAAGATAGTGCCTTCCAGAGCCGCACCGGCGAAAACCGAAAACCAAAGGATCCGCGAATCAAAAAGGAGGGAATCAAAAGAGGATAAAACAACCCTTTGGGAAGCTTCACAATACCTTCTCTGCAATGGCGGAAGACGTAGAGATGAATGTTTCGACAAGATCCTAAAACGGTTGCCGACAAAGAAAAACGCATCGGAGACCAATAACACTTGAATCGGACGTGATGTCCTGTTCTTTTCTGAAACGACGGGCGTGTAGATACTCAAATCTATAATCATTTTCGATAGCAAAGCAAAATCAATTCAAACAGTAAAGCATCGCTGGCATCAAAGTAATCTTTGCGAAAACATCAAGCAAAACCAAAAAGCTAAGCAAAATGAATTAAAGGAGGGTCCCAAATTTTTTTGAATTTTGGGAAAATTGTTGCAGCTACAACACCTGGCAACAATGCTTTGGGAAAACAAGAGTGGGAATGTTGCTCCTCCCAACAAACTCCTAGAGCAACCAAGCTACTTGCTCCAAAACCCCCGATCCTATTCGCAGAACCACTAGAGCAAAATCTCAATGCATAATCTCTTGCATTTCACAAATGTTTAATCCCCATCTAATGCTAGCCTCCTGTTACTTATGGACATAATAATTTATAGTATTCTACCTAGGACTTGGTCATTTATGAGCCTCCTGCTCTATAGCACTCAATTAGGAGTTGTGACCCAATTTTAGGGTGTGATGCCTCCTGCATTCTGAGTTCTCACTCAGTGGTTTTTGCCACTTGTCTTTTCCCTCTTGTGGGTCAGCAAACACTCTTCAACAACTATATCCACTCTTGTCTCCCTTCAACATATTTTATTAAATAATTTTTTTTTTATTACAAAATTTTTTATTCTTAACATTTGTGTCGAAAATAATAAAAGAATAATAAAGCATTTTCAACGAAATTAATAGCAAGATCCACGTGGGGGCAATGTCCCCGACATTGCTATTTGCAATGGGGAGAAGCTATTTGCATGATGGTTTTTGACAATTGATGCAATGGTAAAAGAGTAGAGATATGGATGCATATATTTCAATCCTCTTGACTAGGTCTATGAGGCAATGTTCATATCCATTAAAAAATATTAAAGATACATATTTTTCATTTAGTTTCATGTATATTTAAATGCTTAATATTTTCTTTATGAACTCTTTAGATGACAACCACTTACATGTGAAAGAAAATCATGTGTCAAAATTATAAAGTAAATAAAATAGCATGACATTTTAATTTTAAATTGTTGCTTATAACATGTATCATGGTAGTTTCCAATATCATGTATAAATACTTACCATAGTTTCTAATATCATATAAACTCAATTACAGGACTTTTAATTTGTGATAGATAAACTCGTCCACTTCTGCGCCACTTCTGCGCTTTGCAACTTTCCGTCTATAATTCCTGTCAGTAAGAGCAAGCAACAATTGTTGACGTTCAGAGAAAAGGAAATTTACAATTTTTATTTTATATATTTATAGAGAGTGTACTGCTTATTTTTATCTTGCCGAATGGTTATGTATCGATAAGCACTATATCCTGGTAATTGCTTGGAAATCTCTGCGATGCCAAAATCATCCGGAAGTTATTACAATTCAGTTCGGTTTACAAAATTTACACGTTTAGCCCAAAACACCAGCGAAGATTGTCTTCAATTTCTTCTTAATACCAAAAGCATATTTCGAAAGTGTAGTTTCGAATCCTGGGCACTCCATTGGAAACAGCTGCTGTGGTATTCCCGTTGTAGTTCCCATTAACATGATGAACTGAAAGCTCATTATCAGTTCATTTCCTGTTAACATATGCATCGCAATATGAATGTTTCCATTGATGGAAAATCCATTTGTTGCTGCTTTTTTCATTTTATATGGTGTAAAGCTGGGAGAAGTCATAAGGAAGCAAGCAAATGCTAGAGATGTTGGAAGCATAGAAAGCATAGAGTAAGAGCGAAGGGCGAGTTTGAAGACGAGAAAGGCAGAGTGGTCTTCTAATGAAATCATGAATTGGAATGTGTTGGAAAGCTTTGAACAAGATTTACAGCATGGGCATGATCAAGAGGCTTCGAAGACGTTATATAAAGTCTTTTCGTCGGGCACATATAAAATAGCATAAAACATAATTGAGAAGACCACGGATCGAAGATTCTCAACAGCGCTCACTGCCTCTATGTTCCGAGCTGCTTCATTCCTGAGATTTGTTATCAATCCTGCAAGCCCCAAGCCCAATTCTTTTCTTGAGATTTGTTATCAATCCTGCAAGCCCCAATTATTTTCCTTCACGAAAGCCTTAATGGCCGAATGGTTGAGGGATTCATTTACTGGACTCCTAAGAAGGCTCTGCCACAACAGTCAGTAAGTGGCAGACTTGATGCTAAATTTCGCAAACCAAATTTCCATGGAAAACTGTATTTTATGGAAAAAGCAAACTTTCACGGAAAACTGCACTGCAAACTTTCATGGAAAACTGCACTATAAAGGCATGCTTCTTCTGGATCAGCTATTGATATTACAAGTAGAGAACATGCAATTTCATGGAAAACTGCACTATAAAGGCATGCCTCATGCCTCTTCTAGATCAGTTATTGATAACATGCAAGGAGCCATGCAACTAGAACGTTGCATATTGATTATTGATACTACAAGGGGAAAACATGCAAGGAGCCACTCAAGTATTACCATTACTTTCGAGGTGAGGTGAATAATTCAAGGTGTGAAGTGAACAAGTCGAATGTTGCATGTTCATTTTATTTTATTTGAATAAGTAACCCAACATGGTAATGATTTCCATCCAGGACAATCATGTTTAGGCTTTTGAGGCCAGTAATTGTAAAAGAAACAATTTTTTTTTTATAGAATTAAACCTATACGTTATCGGTTACATTACAGCATCCATATTGGTCTCTGCGATACACTAAATTACCAAATCTTTAGACTTACCAAAATAACTCAAACATGAAAAAAATTTGAATAATAAATTGGCAAAAGATATGTTTGATAGGAAATTGCCTTTTAATGAAACCCTTAAAAACCCTCTTTTACATTTGACCTATCTGTGACAGCATCAGTATTGGTCCCTGAGATACACTAAACTACCACAGCTTAATTAAAAATATCTATTACACCATCCGTACTGGTCCTTGCAATACAGTAAATTACCATAGTTTTCGATGCACCAAGAGAATTCACACATGAAAACGTTTTGAATAATAGATCCACCAAGGATATATTTGATAGGAAATCCATGTGTATTGAAACAACAAGATTAGACCTATTTGTTACAACGTTTGTGTTGACCAATTTGACTAGGAATTCAGGTAAATATATATTTGATAGGAAACCGTTGTTTACTGAACCACTTAAAATTAAAAATAATACAAAACTAGACCTATTTTATTACAACATTAGTATTGGTGTCTAAAGATTTCAAAACCAGTGATTATAATTTGTATACTGATCTCATTGATAGTACAAGCCACTCCTTTTAAGGTTTTAAAACTTGTAAAAATTCACACATAAAAAACAATTCTTTGACTTTTTCTCACCATTGTCCTATTTTGAGAAAAGTTGTGGTGAAACAAACTACTATCTTGCTAGTCTCAACGACGACCAATCAATCAAGTTATTCAATTAAAAAAAACTTTTTCCTGCAAATTCAAATATGGTTAAAAAGCTTTCTTTCGCAGATTTCACAGAAAATAGAAATGAACGTTGGTAACAATGCCAAGGGCACAATCAAATTCATATGGACCTTCTTGCAAAATAAATCGTTTTCCCAGATTTCACAGAAAATAGAAATGAACGTTGCTAAGAATGCAGAGAGCACAGTCAAATTCATATGGACTCTATTAGAAAATAAATGGCTCCTCCAATTTTACAGAAAATAGAAATCAACCTTGCTAACAATGCCGAGGGCATATTCAAATTCATATGGATTCTCTTATAAAATAAATGACAGGCTGTAGTGATCTACCTCTCGAATTAGAAAATATGTTGGGTACATTGTAAACAATATTTTTACACAATCAATCAAAAAATGAAATCAAATGATAACAAAAACAAATCAAAATCCTCTCGTTAAACCCTCTTTGACCCATCTGGTAAATCCAGAGTTGGTATTCTTAGGCACAAAAGTATTAGTAATTACCCACGAGAGGGCACAATGACAAAACATTTTCTAATACAATTTCCTGCTTGTCTCAAAAGATTATCTAATATAATTTCCTGCTTACCTCGGATTATAGGTTTATGTGAGACATATGAATACAACCCTGCATATACACAAACATATAAGGAGCTTTGTATTGAACTTAGAAGTTGATCCTCTTTTTTATCCTTGCCAAACTTGATTTGTTGTGCACAAATTATAATTAAATCTAAAATTTATCAAGTAATTTCATTCCAAATAGAAAGTATGCCAATTGTGAAATATTTCAAATTAAATTGTACATAAATTACACAAGAGTTTCAGGGGAATTAGCCATGGGTTAACAGTGTTGGTTTAAACCTTTTCTCCCACACAATATGCTTGAGCTGCCCGAGACTATGATTGCTAAGCAGATTTTTTTAATACAGATTGAGATCATGTAATTTAGTTGGTTTTATTAAACTCTGTGTTACAACTTTTGTGATGTACATTTCAAGAGATTAAATATGTATATAATATTCCTCTGTTACATTACTTTTGCTAAGTTTAATAATTATATGTATATAATATTCCCCGGTTACATTACTTTTGCTAAGTTTAAGAATTAATTGATTAAGTGTTTCATTTACGATGATCATTATAGCATTGTTGATATCAGGAACGCCGCCGGGTCTTGGGGCACACGAACCCAAAGCAACGTCATCTCCATCAGACCAATAATAACCTTAAAAAATAGACATTTAAGAAACCAAGAAAATAAAAAAGAAAATAAATAATACACAACCTTAGTCTAACTTTCATGTTTTTTCTAAAATTGCTACAAATTCGTCCAAATAATTGCTGTGAGCGATTCATATATATTCCTTTGTTGGGGACATAATAATAATTAATTCTGAAAGTATTACCAATATTTCTCTTACAAATATGAGAATGGAAAAAACACTGAAAAATCAATAAGCAACACCCAAGCAAGCACACCTATATAAAATATTGCAATATTCCACTTGTTCATTGTATTTTGATAGCTATATATGTCAACTATAACCTTTGTTATATAAGTTAATGATGATACTCTGATGCACCTAATAATAAACTGGAAACTGTAATAATCAGCATCCATAAATGCTCATCGGGCATCAAATCAAGCTGTAATATGTATCGAACCAACTCTTCAAAGGAGAATTAATGAATAGACGCACGATTTTGTTTTTCTTTCTGTAACAATTTATGCCATGAAATCACAGGAATATGAGTGACATCCCTATTTTGAATCCAACAAATGAATATTTTGAAATCATAACAATTCAAAACAAAACAAAATCGTATTTTGAAAAAATAAGTATATTTTTAGTCAATTTTATTTATACCATATTTATTTTCGAAAATATAAGTATGATAACTATAATATTTTTTAGTCAAATTTATTATAAATAACTATTTTATTTAAAAAATATGGAAAAATAAATTTAACTATTTTATTTATAAATTATGGAAAAATAAATTTAATAAAATATAAATTATTATTTGGTCTTTTTTTAGATTAAATAATTATTTATGTTTAATGGAATGTGGAAAAATAAGTTTACAAAAACCTAAGTTATGATTATCTTTATTATTAAATAATAAATTAATTTATGACTTTTTTATTATTATTAAATAGTATTTTTTTAATGAGTAAGTTGGGATTAAGGAAGACTTGTGACTTAGGCTCTATTTTACCACAAAATTCCACAAATTTATAGTCACACTTTTCATTTACATAGTAATGCATAGCTTCCTCTTAGTAAATTGTAAAACTTTATTATCATTTTTTTCCATGGTCATTGGTTGTATCATGCTCTGGCCTCACCTATATAGCGAGGGAGGTACATGAACATAAGATAAAAGAGTCAGCAGACTTAGCTAATGAGTCACAATGAGAGGCTATAAAAGTAGTAGCGAAAACTATAGGAGT
>LPNX010978205.1:1271-43771 GCA_001517045.1 Pseudotsuga menziesii | reverse complement strand
TACCATATAAGAACTCTCTTAACTTTCGTAGAAGAAAAAGTGAACCTTTTTCGTACTTAGTTTGGGAGGTCTGAAAAAGGTTAAATTACCACCTACCCAACGCTCCTTCGAGAGCAGCATATAGCTTGACTTTTACAAGTGTGAAGGAAAGAAAGATCACTCGGAAAGATCCATTTGAGTATGATAAATGGGGCTTACAACAATAAACTCAATGCTTTGTTCTTGGTTTTTAACGAGCATGACAAAGACACAAAGTACACTCGAAATATTTTTCATGTTTAGGTCCAGAGCACAAAAAAGAGAAAACTGAGCTCATACCGGGTGTTTCTTTTCCATAAATTTAGTCCCTCAGGTCCGGAAAAGTGATAAACCTATACCTGAGAGTACTCTTCTCAATTCCAAAGAAAAGAGAGTGATCATTTCTCATATTATTCCACATGGTCCAAGAAAGAGATAACCTACCACCAATGTGGATGCCCATTCACGTATTCTTAACGAGCTTGAATGGACAAGTTTACTCTGCAGTCAAGTCTATTTTAAGGAGTTAGAGGGTGGGGAGTCCTATAAAGGGATAGCTTGTAAAAAGAGACCAAATGAGGCTCAATTTGGCGTGAAAAATAACTAAAAAGATTCCCTTTAACCAATGAATATAGTTGTAGTATGAGTATCAAAAGACAATAAATAGGATCTAAATGAGGATACTCATAGGAGGAAGGTCCTATCCATGGAAGAACAATGGTAAATACAAGCAACTAATGGTTAAAAATACCATAGTCCGTGGTCAAAATGTTAATGCTAGGTTTAAGATGGAGTAGTTATAAATGCAGAATGCATGTGAAACGACGAAAAACCATCATATATGAGCAAAAACACCTTAAAAATGATAATGAACCTATCACATGGAATAAAATATTTGGTATTAGTTTTATAAATTATGAACTATAGGGAAAAAACCCACTTGAAAAATAAATTTGCTATAAATAGTTCAAAACATAAATAAAAAATCACCATTTGGATTTTTAACCATAGAAGACAAGTTTATACCTATACCTTCAATTGCTAGGTGTGGACAATCCAATGGACCATTTCCAAAACCGCAAGTGTTAGGTAAGACTACACTCCATGCTCTTTCATTTGATCCAAGCATTTGTCAAAATTGAGTCCTAATTTCATGTTTTTAGTCGCCTTTAAAATAGGAACGCTGTGTATGCGGGTTTGGTATAGTAAAATTTGCATACAAGCGTTTTGTACGCGGGTTTTCCGAAGCAAAGTCACATACAGTACACGACCTGCCTTAAAAGACAGTCATGTACACTGCGTGAGGTGAAAAAAGAGTATGTAGGGTCAAAATTTCAAAATTTTATATGAAACTAAAGGTTGGCAATTGCTTGGTTATTAGGTGGAAAGATGGTGCTTTAGTGGAGGGAGCGAGAACATGAAGACATGGATCAAGAAGCTCTTCAAGATGTGTCCACAGTGAAAATTTTACGTCAAAGTGGGTTATTGAAGTTTTTCTGTACCTCACCCATGCGGGCCAATGTCTGCCTTTTGGAGTTCTTGATAAATTATTGGGATCATGACTTAGGCATGTTTGACCTTCAAGGTGAGTGTTTGGAGATTACTTCTGAGGATGTCTATTTCATTGTTGGTTTATCATTATGGGGAGCTCTAGTGAACTTGGAAGGAACCGACAGAGGCGGTGACCCTCTAAGTGTACAGAAATATATTGATATATACTACGCGGCAGGCACACAAAAGCGAGGTAGCTGCATCCCTATTGTTCACATACGCGACCTTCCTATGCAGGTGTTGACGAGTACTATAGTGAGGGTTATAGGGTCGTCATCACTCCACCTTGCAACTCGGAACCATATGAGCCTAGCAATAGATTGTATGCAGGGAGCCGTATATGACTGGTGCTCGGGAGTGATCCCGATCATGAGAAAACAACTCTCTGACTGCAAAAGAGGTAGGAGGAAATTTTTTGGGTATTCCAGCATACTAGTAGCCTTCTTCTTTGAGAGAGTGTCGGGATTGAGTCCTGCAGTGCCACTACCAGTTCGTTCTCCTCGTCAGCCTAGGCTGAGCAGGTGGGGAGATATTTTCCTCCGCCAGGGAGGTGGTGGATCGGTGTAGACTGTCTATGATGATGACTTCTACTTTTGGTGGGAGCGACAATTGCTAGCTTTGGAGCAGTTTCCATATGCTGGAATGGATTTTCGTGGTGATACTGGCCTCATCCTCCCTCCAGGAGGAGCATGGGGAGAGTTAGGTAATTTTTTATTTTCAAATTTTTAAACTT
Source organism: Pseudotsuga menziesii (assembly GCA_001517045.1). Lineage (NCBI taxonomy): Eukaryota > Viridiplantae > Streptophyta > Pinopsida > Pinales > Pinaceae > Pseudotsuga > Pseudotsuga menziesii. The sequence goes on along the minus strand of LPNX010978205.1, from coordinate 41,469 downwards.
TTTATGAATTTTAAATATAGAGATATATACATATGTATAAAAGTTCTAATCCTTTTAACATGTCAAAATGTAGATATTGGACTAGTCCTCCCTGAAGGGCATCCATGTATGTATGTATGTCTTGTCTTGGGAGAACACCAGGGCTTGATTAGGGTTCTAGAGGGGAAGATGGCCAGGCTTACCCAGAGAGTACCTACTTTGCGGATTGAGCACATCCCAGCCATCATGCAGGAGTTCATGGTTGGTGTACCACCTATTTGGATACGCCTTTTGAGGTGGGTAGCCAGAGCAGTACTGGTATACATAGATGCTGTTGAGGCTGTTGAAGCCGAAGAAGATGAAGAAGCCAGAGTACAGGGTGACCGGGGGGACCAAGGTGGTCAAGCTTAGACCTAGGGGCATTTTGATGGACTTAGATCCATATTTTGTATATTTTTTTGTATATTATACAGTTATGACTGGATCTGAGGATTAGAGACTCGACCTATCTATGTTGATAGATATTCACACACACACACACACACACACACATATATATATATATATTTGTCGGTTTATTTATAAATGTTTTTTATGTGTTTGTTGTATACTTTTTATGTAAGATGTCTTAAATGCCAATCCAAGATGTAATTAGCATATGCATCAGTTAATGAATTTTGATTCTTTGGAATATGATTGAATGTAATAAACTCAAAATGTCTTTCCAATAACCTAACTTGCATAAATTGACGCAATAAAATAGGGTTCTGCACCTGATAAGATCGATTGAGCTAGGAAACCACTAGTTGAGAGTCCAGTCGGACTTCTAGCTGAGTGATACCACGTGACAAAGCATCCCATAGAAGCTCAATGACAACCCTATATTCAGCCACATTATTGGAAGCAGGACCTAAGCAAGCGCCTCCCGAGGCAACTAACTGTACTGAGGGTGAATAAATGACCCATGCAGCCGAAGCTAAATTACAAGTGTGGTGACTGGCTCCATCAATGAAACCTACGAACCTCTCAGAAGACATCTGAAACAACCAACATATGGTATATACAAAACACAAACTGACGAACTAGTGTACATAAAAATACATACAATAAAATACAAGAAAAAGTGCTAAGCCTAAGCATAGTACTTTTTCAAGTAGAGCCCATTTCTAGGCTCAACCAACTTATTCCCATCAAAATCTATCAATTCATATGCGCCCTTTTTTAACACTTTCGACGATATAAGGTCCTAACCACATAGACCTAAACTTTCCTGCCCCCAGGGGTTATTTGTCTTGGTCCCAGAGCAAAACAAGTTCCCCCTCAGAGAAAATTTGAGGCTTGACTAATTTATCATATTGGCTTTTGACCCTATTTTTATGAGCTTGGTTTACTGTCAATGCATCTCTACGCTGTTCATCAAGGTGTTCTAAATTTAATAGACGTTCTTCAAGCTCATCTGTATTAGGTGACACATTAATAGCAATTCTTAAATATGGGATTTTTCCTTCAATTGGGGTAACAACTTCCACTCCATGGATGAGTTGGAAAGGTGAAAACCTCATAGCAGTTTTTACATTAGTCCGATATGCCCAAAGTGTAGGATATAACATGATATGCCAATTGGAACGGGCTGCATTAATAGTACGTTTGAGGATAGTCTTCAAAGTTTTATTAACAACCTCAACCTGACCATTTGCTCTAGGATAGAACAAAGATGAATGTTCTTGTCTAAATCCTAGCATAGTGGTCAGTTCAGTCATCATGCTATTTTGAAAATGACTGCCATGGTCAGTGAAAATCACCTTGGGTATAATGAATCATGCTATAATTTGATTGAACACAAAAAAAGATGCAATTTCCCCATTAGCTTTAAAGGTGGGCATTGCCTCTGCCCATTTCGTAAAATAGTCCACAACGACAATGATATATTTGTGCCCCCAGCTGAGGCCAGGTTACATGTCACGTAATCAATCCCCCACTTCATGAAGGGGCCCACTGAGATGACGGGAAATAACAGAGCAGGATGTGACCGCATTTTTCTGGTATAAAGTTGACAAGGGTGACAACGCTTCACTGCTTCCACACAATCTTTAAAAATTGTGGGCCAGAAATAACCAGCACTTAATATCTTCTGGGCCATTGCTAACCCAGATAAATGAGCCCCACATGCTCCACTATGGGCATCATTCAGGACAATATTCGCTTCCTCGTGGGTAAGACATCGACGCAAAATAGAATCTACCCCTCTACGGTATAAAGTATCTCTTATGATGAGGTAGTTCTTGGCATGTAGGCGTAGTTTACGTCGTTCTTCCCGCAAGAAAGCTGCAAGATATTTCAAAGTCTGGAGATATATAAGTATATCTCCATACCAGGGATCAGAGGTGGAAATAAAAAATATGTGCTCATCTAGGAATGAGTCTTCTTCAATATCTACATCTTCATCTACTGGAAATTCTACAATAAGCTCAGCAAAAACTAAGGATTTTTTGGATTTGGCGGATTGAAAATCCAAGTCAAACTCTTGGAGAATGACTATCCATTTGTTGAATTTGCTCCAACTATCTGTCGAGACAAAACATATTGAAAAGGATTAACATCTTCCACTACCATTGTTGTCCTTAGTAAGATGTAGTGACATAACCTCTGAACAGCATAAACAGCTGCTAAGGCCAACTTCTCAACGTGGAAGTACCTAAGTTCAGGTCCGGCTAAAGCACAACTAAGATAGTAAATGACATGCTCTTGGAGCTTATCATCCTCGTGGACTAGGACTACCCCTATGGTCAAATCAGACGCGGCCAGATACAATATAAAATCCCTAGAGTAATCTGGCGGACACAATAATGGTGCCGACAACAAAGATTTTTTCAATGCCTCGAATGGGAGTTGTGCAGTTTCATCCCATACAAATGGGGTGTCCTGTTTTAGCAAGTGCATGAAACCCTTATTAATCTTGGCATAGTTTACAATGAAATTTCAAAGAAAATTGGACTTTCCCTGCAGGCTCTGAAGCTTCCTAATAGAACAAGGAGGAAGCAGATTTACAATGGCCTCAAATTTTAAAGGATCCACATGAATGCCTTTGTTAGAGACAATGAATCTGAGTAATCTACCTGACTCGACACAAAACACACACTTGTGGGGATTCAAGCGAATTTTATAGTATCTGCATCATTCAAATATCAAATGCAAGTGATCTAGATGGTCAATCCTCTTATGAGAATGTGCAGGCAGATCATCAAGGTAGGGTTCGACAATGGCTTTAATATCATGAAAGGCAAAAATTCATTGCCCGCTGAAAGGTAGCCCTAGCATTTTTCAATCCAAAGGGAATTTTCTTGTACATGAAGGTACCCCAAGGACAAATGAAAGCAGTTTTATGTTGGTCTTCCGGTTTTATTTGAATTTGATTATATCCGGAGAAACCATCCATAAACGAAAAAACTTCACTTCTCGTGAAAGAATCAATAATTTGATCTATAAATGGTGTGGGATAGTTGTCCTTAGGAAAGGCTTTGTTTAAATCTCTAAAGTCAGTACAAACGCATATGGTCCCTTTCTTATTATCAATAGGAATAGGGTTGGATACCCATTTCGTCAAAGCTATGGGATAAATAAAACCAACTTTTAGTAGTTTTTCCACTTTAGCCTTCACTGTCGCCGCTTTACACGAGTTAATGGGTCTCAATTTTTGCCGAACAGGTTTAGCGTCAGGGTATGTTCGGATCTCATGCTCAACTATAGATGGATCAATGCTTGGAATCTCCTCATATGACCAAGAAAAAACGTCGCGGAATTCCTTAAACAAGGCGGTATAAATTTCAATCTCCTCAGGAGAGCAGTTTGCACCAATATGTATATTTTCCATAACATTAGGATTTACAGAGATGTTGATAGGGATGGTAGTAGAAATATTTGCAATATTCCCCTCAGCAAACATTCCTTCCCTTGGTAAGGGATTAACGGGCATATCAACATCGTCTGCCAGTCTCAGATGAAACTCTTGATTCTCTATCCTGCTTAACTCTGGAAGAAAATATGATCGATGGTGAAGATATTCACAGATCTTATCTCATCCGCACATGGCTTCCAGAATGGCTTCATCAAAAGGTAAAACTATATCTAAACAATCTGTAGAATGCAAAGAGTTTTCTTCCCAAGTAGGCAGATAGGCTTCTTCCAGTTCCTCTAAGACTGAGAGGGGGACCGGAATGGGATCAACAGTGGTTTGGTGATAGCTTGATAAGCCACTTCCACTGCCAATAAGGGCACTTTAGGTTCATGGTGGGAAGGGAGAACCCAAGGATCAGTCCTATCAACAACCGTGGCTATGGACTTCCCCACACTAGTAGAACCTATATAATTAATCGGAGCTGGAAGATCAAATGTTCCCATCAATGATGCATACATTCCAGCTCCTAAGATCTCTGCAACAGGTTTTTCCTGATCAACCGATGGTACAATGGACTCATTAGATTCCATGCGGCATTTTTGAGTAAAATTGAGTTGGTCAACAGTAACCAACTTCCCTTCGTGTGGAAACACTACCACCCGAAAGACGGCCGATGCAATAGCAGACATGGCATAAGTCCAGCTTCTTCCCAAGATAAAATTATAGTCCAAAGGTGCATCAATCACCTCCACCTCAATAGACACTGCTTTCCCTTCCAACTTGATTTCAAAATCCAGTAGGATACCATGCGGACGGAATGACCTTCCATCGAAATCAGTAAGCAGGGTGTTTAACGAGACGAGCTCTGGGGATCCAAGAGATTTCCAACATGACAAGGAAATAACACATGTAGAAGAACCCTTGTTGACAACTGCCCTTCCAATGGTCTTTCCACCATGGATGACATCTATCAATAAGGATACATGGTAAGGTAGGATGATTTTGACATCAGACAAGTGAAATTTCTCCATGAGACTCGATGAGTCCATATAGCCTAAGACTGCTAAGAGTGCATCCCGTTGGGTGGGACAACTCTGTAACACCTCTAAAGTGCATCCCGTTGGGTGGGACAATTCTATAACACCTCTAAAGCTGACATTGCACAAGGTGTATGGGCTAAGTCTTCAACTACGGAGTAGTTGGATGCAACCCTAGGATTAGGATTATGCAAGGTCTTCTTAAAGACACCTTTCAATATCTTGGGCATAATTTCGGCAGGTTTCTCGATCGTGAGAGGGTTAGAAGTTTCACCTATGGACTTACCCTTCTCCGAGGTCTCTTTTTCATAGTTCTTATTCCTGGTCTGTAGTAAAGTTTGAGATCGAACCATGTTGATATAATTGGGGTCAGGGGCACTTGGGGCGTCCCCTTCTGCATTTGAAGATGAATTAGAATTTTGTCTTTGGGGAAAAGGATCCTTCAGGACAGCCAGTTATTGAGCTTTTAATAGCTTCTGAGCTTGTTCCATAAGGGGACAAAGATGGGTGAGGTGATCTTCATGGCACAACTTACATGGGAATTTCACCTTCTTCTTTTCTTTCTTTCCCCCATCAGCATTATTTATGGGTTTCTACTTGTTTTTATTTCCCTCCTCTTTCTTTCCTCTCTTCTTTTTCTCACTGGGCTGCTGATTTCCCTTCTGAGAGGTCTATGCAAAAACATTTGCATTTTTGGGTGAGGGTGCAGCCTTTGCTGCCTCCGCCGTAGAATGTTTGACGGACAGCTGATGGAGCTATTTGGCCAAAGATTCTATAGTGGGAGAATTCATGGAAACAACCACACCATCGGCATGGGATCCAGGCTTAGGTTTCTCTGCATCGTGTGTTGACCTCGGTGCCTCAGGGATAATTTCATATAAGATCCCAGACTGAGAATAAATCATATCAAGTTGTTGGGCCCTGAGGATACCTTCTTCCTCATTCGTCACTCCTGAAGTAGATACATCCTTAGATATATAAGGAAATAGGGATTTAAGGAACCATTCTAGTAAGAACTCAGGAGGAATAGTGGCTTTAATAAGGCTCTTCTACCTCCTCCACTCTTGGATGTGATCTGAGATATGGGTGGCCTTGTTCTGCCGAAAGGTAGACAACAAGTCCATTCCGAAATCATATCGGACAAGAAGCTGGAAGTGACTAAGGAAAGCATTAGCCAAGTCCCAAAAACTGCTGAACGCAGGAGAAGGCAATTGAATGTACCATTTTTCTACAGTACTCATCAAGGTTCTTTGGAACAGCCTCAACCGAATTGAATCTTCATTCAATGAGTTGGAAGAGCACCATAAATGAAAAGTGGTGGCATGAGCCCTAGGATATTCACCAACTTTTCCTTCGAACTTTGGGATGTCCAAGGGAAACTTGGTAGGTACAGGCAGCCAGGAGGGATCATGCCTCACAGGGTCATTCATCAGTTTAGACAAATCTGGCAAGTTTAATGTTTCCAGGAAATGAAGCTTAGGTCTAACCAGAGCAGTAAAAGTGCCAGTTTGGGGATTAGAGGGATGTGCCCCCGTGTTCCCATATGTGAAGGTGGGGTTGCCCCCTGCTGTCGGTTGTGAAGTGGAGGGGTTTCTTTGAAAAGGGTTCCATCCATAAGCCACAGGATTGTTTGTGTAAGGTGCATTATAAGAGGTTCTGGCTGCCCCAGTCAAAACTGGGGTTTGAAATACAGTAGCAGGTGTCTTTCCACTAAAAAGTGAAAAGGGAGAGCTTGTGAAAGGAGCATACATTGGGGTTTGGAAACCTTTCCCATAAGGGTTAGTGTTTCCAAACTTCACCACTACATAAGAAGGTGTAGGGCCTACGTATGGAGTGGATGGGGGAATGTGCCCCCCATTCCAAGGAAATCCTTGGACAAAATTCGAGGATCCTATCGGACCACTCTGGGCAATGTGTGAGAAGGAGGTAGGTACAGTAGGTACACTAGGAATCCCAATGACCATTCGACTAGAAGAACCTGATAGACTTGTGGGAGCCGGTGGTTGAACCACTCGGCTCACTGGAGTTAAGGGCGTAGTAGGTATGTTTGTTCTAGGGGTACTAACCGAGGGAGGTAGCACCCCTTCATTCGGAGCGGTTGAGGTGAAGGTAAAATAACTTTCTCTTACAGTAGACATTATCCTGCACATAGGGACACCAATCACGGGTGGATCAAAAGGATGAACCTAAACGATCATTGGATCGTTTAAATCAGTCAGAGGTGTATTAAAATTCCTTTCAAACTCGTCAACCTGCAAGTCTTCTATCTCAACTATGTTTAAATTAAGACAGTTTGCCCTAAGTTCTGGTTCACCTGGAACTTCACTGACTCCTATCGGTTCAAATGAACCGTCTGTGTCCAATCTCTGCCTTTGAAGGGGATGTGGAGGTTCCAATGTGATAAGAGGAGGAAGGTTTTGCAACCTTCATGACCTTCTGATAGGTTGGTCCTCCACGATTGTAAATTTGACTTTTAAAACCCTAAGGTCAGCTAAACATAGCCAAACCACAGAGCAATCACTACGAAAATTCCTAAAGTCTCAACAGTCAGAAAGGTTACAAGATATGCTTTCCCGAAGAAGCTAAAAGATAGTTTCTTGGCATCCTTGAAGATGTTCTTAGGCACAAGCGAAGGAATCACCCACCGCCCTCCTACACTTTCAACAAGGGTTACCTTCCAAGCCCGTCCAAGGTGAACCAGAAATAGCCTTTCGATTTACCTGTGCATGAACCCTAGATGTCAAGAGACTAGAGGCTAACTTAACTGTACCAATAGTCTGGGGGGACAGTCGCAAGCCTAATTCGTATGCATGGGCAGGGTAGATGAGCCCAAAACTCTGTCTAGGATAGAATCCCCAGATGCATAAAAACCTTGGTTTATGTTTCAACAAGGAATCAGAGGATTATCTCCTCAGTCCAATGCCTCCACATGGCCTCGTGCTTGACTCCCGTTTGAGAGGAGCTTCCCAGATACTATCGATAAAGAGAAGGATTTACCTATCGATTGGTCCACTATGTCTGAATTTAAATACTTATGGGGAGTTTACATTTCCTATCCCACAAGTCTAGCCTAAGCTAGTAGGTGTATGGCCCTATAAAACAAAAATTCTAATAAATTTTAATTATAGTGTTCATTTTAAGGGCTATTTTTTACTCAGAAGGAAAGTGGAGTGAAAGAATATGATGTTATTGACTCGATAAGAAATGTAAAAATAACAGGTGTATAAATAAATTTCAAAGCAAATGATCACTACTTAAAACAAGCTTATCTTTTTTTTTTTTTTGGTAAGTATAAACTGATGAAAATGCAACTAATAAAGTGAAAATTAAGACTACATTTTTGTAATTTTTGAGATCTTATTTTAAAAACTGAAAATAAAACTACTCTATGCAAAACAAATGCAAAAGATTCTAATGTTTTCTTTTAATTTTTCAAATTCCTCAAAAACTACTATGCACCTAAATGCACAATTCTTAAGTATGCTTGAATAAATTAACTATATAAAGTAAGCAAAATGAAGCAAAGCAGATTCATAAAACCAAAGATCAACCACCTAAGGAAGATTTGGAAAAACCTAGCTTGGGAAGACACAATGAATGGAAATCACTGAAATCAAACAAAGGAAAGTGGCAAACCAACCCTATCCAGAGATAGAAAAGGATAAAACAGTGTCTAGAACCCTGATCACTGATTCAGACAACTAGCACTCGAACCTCTAACCCAACAGGAAAATCCACTTCAAGTTGCGCCTAACAGAAAGACAATCCAAACAATAAAAACTCAAGGGCTTACTAGGAAGCACAAAGTATGGCTAACAAGGTCATCAAAATTATAGTGCAATGTTAAAATTAAAGACCACTAAGCAAAACAAAATCCACAGAGGGACAGGGACAAGAAAACCCTAACCCAAAATTTTTGTTGCTCAGGCTTGTACGCGACTGTGTACAAGAGCAACCCACGTACTGTATGCGACTATGCAATGGAGCAACCCATGTACACAAACTTCTAGACACGAATGTGTAGCACAACAACCCGCATACATGAGTTAAATTTTTCAAAAAGGAGAAAAATTACAAAGGTCTTCAAACACCACTGCAAGTATGAACCAAGACAAGACACCACACATTGAATCAAAGCAAAGACTGGGCACGGATCTACAGAGTTAACCCACAGTAGTCTGGGCTCCCCAGCGGAGTCGCCAGTTCTGTTGTTCAGGGATAAACACCCTTATAAGCTAGGGTATGGGGTTACCAACTTACTTCTAAAACTTGTAGATAATTAGCTTTAGTTAAATGTAGAAAGCAAATAGGAAGAAATATTGGACTCACCCGATTACCGACGGTTGATCCAAGCTTTATCTTCTTCCACTCTGCTTCTCTCCAGAGCTTTCAGGGATGCACCTCCTTCACCTACAAACAGAAAATTATTCAAGTACAATCTTATACATGTATATATAATAGGTTAGATAAATAACATACATAGTGCTTAATCAAATATATTCATCAAACCCTAATACATGAAAGAGACTCAACACAATGTTGGTAGAAGAATTCTCTTTATTAACAATCAGTGAATGAGATAAGTGTACAACCCAACGCCTGAGACAAGGACTCCTCTACAACCAAAGGACTCTGAGTTTTGCTGCTCCAAGACTTTTGAAGATATACCACCAGCATAACTTTGCTCTCCAAAATTCATTGATTAATTCCCTCCCCAAGGCCTCTATTTATACTTTGGGAAATAGAGCAGTTTCGAAGGTTGAGGAGGATGAGACAATTGAGATGGTTAATGATTAGGGCTCAACTAATCTCCATTAATCGTGATTTATATTTTTTAATGTCAAATGGAGGTGTACGTGACTATTAATATAAGAAACCCGCGTATGACACGCGAGTCTCTTAAAGGAAACCCGTGTACAGATCTGTACGTGGGTTGTAATGGAGATAGTCTCATATAGTACACACGTTGTCAATGAGGATAGTCTTGTATGTATGGGAGTTTCAATGGAGATAGCCACGTACGCCAATTCATACTTAGAAAAATAAAGTAGCAAGCTGGTTGAAGGATAAATGCATCTCATGCCATGCCCATTTATAGTGTTTTGGCAAACTTCAATCCTAAAATGTCCATTTGTGTGCCAACATAATGAATTGTCGGCACTCGGATGGAGAAGTGCCATATGGGTTGATAACAAGGATGATGAGGAGGAGGAGGAGGAGGAGGGGGAGGAGGATGATGATGATGATGATGATGACAATGACAATGATGATGAACAATGATGATGATGATGAGGATGAGGATGATGACAATGATGATGATGAGGATGAGGAGGAGGAGGGTGACTCTGATGACGATGATTATGATGAAAGTTGATCCTAAGAATAGTGCAGAAAGTTGAGCCTAATCTTAGTTCAGTAGCTCAGCCTCTTTTTAGAATGCATTTTTGGCACTTTTTCTGATACGATGGAAAATATACTTCATCTTGAATTAGTTATCCCTCGAGTTCCTCGTGGGATAAGTCATCTCGATTCATCTTGTGCTCTCTTTAGTCTTATCTAATGTCCTAGGGGGTAAGATGTTGATCAGTTGAGATTTTGTTCTTGAAGATAGTGAATTTATTATATAAATGATGCTGAAAGGTTGTTTTCAAAGTAATGGGGCTGATTAAAATTCCAATACTGTAGTGGCAGTGACTCATGAGTTGCTTTTCATGTGAAATTTGTTCATCGATGTCTGCAAATGTACGGTCCAGAGAATAGAACAGATCATCTGGTACCAAAAATATTCATACAAGTGTGTGGCCATTAGTGTAATGAGTGTTTATATGTGTATTAAATATTTTGATGGTTTTCAAGATTTAGTAATGATATTTTTCCCATTTTCAATTTTTATTAATCAGTATTTATAGTAAGCCATTTGATTCTCCATACAGCATGGCCCCTCCGACATCACATCTATAAAATTTGAAAGGCAAAGGATTTTGTAGAGTCCACAGAGCCCGACACTTTCTTCTTTCTTGATAGTAGCTGTCAATTTCAATTACTCATGGAACTCACGTTCAGGATTTTGACGTGTCAGCTCGAACAAGCACAATCTGCATTTTTCTCAGTACATGATTGACGAATTATTAACAGAACTTTATCTATCCCATTATTTATATATAACAAGCAACCATTCCAAGTTTGATTCGAGGATGATGAAAATGATGATGATGAGGATGATGACCATGATGATAATGATGATGATGACTATGGCACCCATGGGTCTAAGAAGAAAGTAGTGTGAATACTATATTGTAAAAATACTCATACGTGTGTGAATACCAAGACGTTGTTGAAGAACGTTAGTTATTAAATGGGATAAACGTTAGTGAGTAAATGCTATAAATGTTAGGTAGGAGCGTGCGCGCGCATTGTTGTGTGTACGCGTTAATGCACGCACACACTATTATACACACGTGTGCACGCTCAAACACGTGTGCACACACCTATTACTAGTTAAAAAAAATAGAGATATGGATTCCTGGGATTGCTACCAATTTTCACAGGTTTTCTACAACTGTTTGCGCATTTTGTGCTCCTGAACTCTGCAATTTGGCTCACACTCAATCATCACTCTTTGATCTATTGGATAGAATATCACTCTTGTAATCTAACAAACATATTCATTGGTCTTCGAATTTAGTGGATACATTCAAATCTACAAGTTTTTATTGCAAGAAGAGATCATTTTGAATAGATATGGTGAATTGTAAATAATTATTTTCATTCACAAGATTTTAAATCATTTCATTGATTTATTTTTTATCATATTCCTACAGCAATATCTCTCTCATGGACAACATTTAATTTCACAAGAATAATTCCCAACTTCACATCTAAACAAGTCTCATATTCTCCATACAAGATGATGTATGCAATGTTCACTAATTTACATTTGCACATGAATATATTTTGATTTCACACAATGATGCCATAGATGAAGTTATCTCTTGAGACTCTTCAATTAAAAAAAAACCTTTGAAGTAATCATGGGAGAGGGTCCATATTGAATAGTTCACCAAGTTGTCCATATTCTCTATACAAGATGAAGTATGCAATGTAGACCAATAATCATTTGCACATGAATATATTTTGATTTCCCATAAGGATGGCATAGATGAGGTTCTCTATTGACACTCTTCAATTTGTATAAAAACCTTGGAAGCAATCATGGGAGAGGGTCCATATTGAATAGTTCACCAACTTGTCCATGCTTTCCTCTTCATGCTAGATTTATCATAACATGCCATTGAGTTTGACAGGGATGCCTCTACCTCAATGATTTCTCCTTTTTTTCAGGGGATTTGCAACCTCCTCATTGTGTAATTAGTCAATTTGTTCTCTTAATAGTTAACTTGTAACTTAATGAGTGTAATTTATTCAATTTATTCCCAAGACATCCAAACACCAACTTGTGTCTTCCCTCACAACTAATGTGGCATATTACGTGTAATGTCATCTCGTCCGAAGGTGTTGGAAATGAAGAATATTTCACTCATCTTCTTTTCACTCCCAATAATTTTTTAACACAAAGGAAGTCACAATATTATAGCTGCAATACCTGCAAACTTGACTCTCTTTACTTGACTCAAATAGAGTATAGAAATGAAACTTTAGTTCGAACATAAAGAGAAACCTTTAATCAGTGTTTATGTATCAATGCCAATAATTACCATGCTAACATATCTGTAATTTAGTTAATTATGTTGGAACGCGTCATGTTTCTTGTATAATGGAACTAATACCTTATTTGTTGCTTCTTATGCAGGGGAAGACCTCATAGTTTTGATAAAGAAACTCTTGGAGATGGGAAAATCACGTAACAGAGCAATAAAAATTAGAAGGAATATGCCCATTGAAAAGGAAAATGAGGTAAGAGAAAAGACCAGGCTGGAAATGGAGAGAGTGATACATGGTCCAGACATTTCCACTAATACTGCGACCGATCCTAACAGAGTTGATGACATAACAACCTCTACTTTAGAACCACGGGTGAAGCGGTTTCGTCCAACAGAACCAACTCAAATTCCAACATCAACACATTCTCCAACCAACAATCCATCAACGAGCCATGTTGAAGCTCTTGAAGACATAGGTATATTGAGAGATGTTGAGTATCAAGCGTTGGACATACAAGCAATGATTAATTTTGAATCTCTCCAAGAATACCACAACCATGTCGAGCACACTCCCAATATGGACCGACATGTGAATGAAGCACCACAACAAAGAAGCCTTGGGATTCGTAGCTCATGTCCACCTTCCCTACCTCGATTGTCTACTACAAGAAAAAGGACTCCTAGAAGTATCCATGTAGATGAAAGTTGTTTGTCAGTCCTTGAAGGTAAGTTTCCCAAACGCACTATCGATTGGCAATGTAGCAAATTGATGAAGGAATATTTTGAATCTAAAGGCTATGTAGGTAAATGTCAATTATTACTATGTTTGTTAAAGTTAAATTTTTTAGTTGTTGTTAGGAGAATTCTGGGCATAAAGATGGTTAGAAGTTCAGAGGATAACAATCATCTTGTTAGAAATCTCCAATCTTCTTTTAATGCGTTTGGAAAGACATCTCGTAATAAAGATCTCTGTGCGGCTTGTCGTGTCTTATCAGAATCTGTTGTAAGCAAGTCCACATGACAACGTCACCTCCTTTTACACACTTATCACATACTTAAATCAAATAGAAAAACTGTTAAGAAGTACTATGTTATAAGAGAAAATATTCAGACTCCAGGTGGAAAAGATTGTTGGCAGGTTTCCTCGTCGAGATATGAGCTAATTGATGCTATTAAGGACTTAGTACAAAAGTTCTGGCATGATCATACCAGACCTTCATATAACCAAAGAGATGTGCTAAAGCTGAGAAAAGGTTCTACTGAATGTGAACCCCACGTTAAACACTTCCTTGACAAAACACAGACTGAACTCTATGAGAGATTCAGGAATGAGCACACACAATTGAACCCGGGACAAAGGTCATTTGAGAAATGTAAACCATGGTACGTTCATATATGCATTGATTGAAACACATGCTTTTGTAGATACCATGTAGAATATGAATATTTTTATGACATGTATAATCATATATTTTGTGATTTTCATACTAAACTTGAGTAGGGCTGCAATGAATTCGTAATACCACCGAATGCATTGAGAGATTTTATCGTTAGCATCATGTGTCCAAGGCATGAAGGACAAAAATACTATGGAAAATCATGTCTATATGGGAATTCTTCTAGGTGCAGTGGGTTCTCTCTTTTGAACCATTGCATTCATGGAAGCGATGAGCATCAATTTGGAAATATGAGTGTGTAGATGCAGAGCTTCAAGTACAGAACCTATCAATCAGATAGTGTGAAGGAAAGTAAAAAGATTGCATTGGTGAAGTCACAGGTGCAAATGATTATTGCATGTTTTTCCTCTTACATGATCAATTTCTACATATACATTATTTAAAGGTCACATTTTAATATGACCCTTGTTTTAATGGCAATAGGTATGGGTATGTGATTTTTTGATGGAGTTCTACAACAAAACCGAGCAGCATGTTCAACATGTGCATGTAGCGTGATGACAAGATAAGCAGTACAGAAAATGGAGGGACAAATTTCCCATTGGGACCATATTGTCAATTGTGGATTTTGTAGAAAACTACACCCTTCAGCCACAAAATCAAATTCAGAGTTAATATTACCATTCCAACCAAGTCAGCATCATGTTACATATTACGATAGGCATGGCCCTGAGAGTAGCATTAACAACAGGATATTACAGAAGGAGACAAACTTGTACATAAGTGATGACAGATTCCATGATCTGCATTATGTGCAACATTGTTTTTGAATTTTCTATGATTAGCTAAAGGAGGGAGATATACAAATGGATCAGCATTGGATATGGTCAGATGGTTGTGCGGGCCAGTTCAAAAATGCCCGAGTCTTCCAATGGATGAGTATGTTACATAAGACTTATAATGTGTCGCATATATGGTACTAATTTGAGACTGGGCATGGAAAATGTGAGCATGACGAGGCCGGTGCATGCATCAAGACCACAGTACGAAGGGAGGAGATGAGGTTTAACATAAACCCCCGTATCAAAGATGCAAAATCCATAGTTCAATGGTGCTCTACAACAATGTCAGACCGAACTAAAGTGCAACATACATCAACATGGGTAGGAAGACCATTCTGAAATTTTTGGCATGTGGTTTACATATATATCGATCTCGTTCCTATAGTTGCAGCATAGTACAAGGAACACGTGGATTTCATTCGGTTCGAAGCTCAAACAACCCCCTATTTGAAATATGGACGCGGAAACTTGCTTGCTTTTGCATCCCTTGTAGCAGTGGTGAATGGGATGAATGCGAATGCATGGAGTGGGTTGATGATTGCGATCATGTGTCACTTGCAGTAGACCCATGTGTAGTTGATGAAACAACCCACTTAGAGGAGGTTCAGTCAGTGATTTTGATAGATTATGACCATATCTCAGATCTTGTAGAACCAAGACACATATATGCAGTTGTTTCCCTGAAAGACAATGAATGGGGCATGAATTATTGCTTGGCATGATGCATTCTAGGTAAGCAAATTATGAACAGATCATTTATTGATGATGAAGGAAATGAATTTCCTATTGGCTCTATGGTGGTTGAAGGTAAATATCTGTCACATGCCCCAATTTTTCAAAAACAATTTTATATTATTTGATATTATTTGAAGACAATATGTTAAATTTTATGCTAAGTTGTAATTGATGACTCAGTAGAGTCAAGGATATTTAATGTAATTCTGAATATTTTAATTATAAATAAATAAAGGTGGAGACAACAGCTTAGGAGAGCTATTAAAAGAGTGTTTAGTGGTCAAATTGGTGGAGGAGACTGGGTGGAGAGCAAACAGACATGTGGCAGCATCCTCAAACCACTTCCAAATGTTGCAGGTGGAAACCTCCCTACATTTGGGGTCATGATTCCCCAAGAAAGTGGAATCAGAGTAGGTGGCTCAATTAACGACAACTGACCCAAAAGACCTAGGCAATCTTTATAAAAATGCCCATTGAAGAGAGATGAGGCTAGTCATTCTAGAGAAGTGATCATTCAGGTGAATGTACTTCAGAGAAATTCAATGGAAGTGAATTGTGGAAGAGTTTGAGGGGATAACTACTGAGTGATCTAGTGCAACTTTTAAGCTAAGAGATCTTACTGCTGAGTGCAGGGTGTTTTTACTGAGTCATTGGACTAGTCTATTGTTTGCATGCTCCACTAGTTCTTAGAAAAGAAGACCAGGAACAAGCTCGGGGGTCCTGAGGAAGCGTTGTTTGAGAGCTCTCCAGGATTTAATGCTTCAACATATTTTTCTTTGTACCCTGATATTTTTAATCAAGAGGCAATGCATAGTTCATATTATCATGATTTCACATTGTCACAATCTTGTGCGATACAATACAATCATGATTTGCATTTAGAAAATGAAGAGATTAATCTTTCTTCCCATGAAACATTGTCTCAATTATATACATGGGAATTAGGAAATATTCAAACAAGCAGACTTGAAGAAGTCTCTTATGATTCATCGAAATTCTTAGATCAACAATCTTTTCATGATCGGCCGCTTGAGTTTGAAAATCAATATGAAAATGGTAAAGTCAATGTTGATCATCATCATATTAATAATTTATATCTTACAAGAATTGATGATGATTTTCCACCTACCTTATTGGATCCTATTAGTTCATCTCAAGTTAGTAATTATGAGGAATTTAATCCCTATCAAATGGATCAGGACATTAACCATAATGCGGAGAACACTGTTGAACTTGAATTTAAGAAAATTGAATCTGAATTTGATGATCTTTTTAAACGACGTGTTTGTCTGCAAGATGATGTTCATAGGGAGGAAAACCTACAGGAAGGATTGTTGAACTTTGAGTGTCTTACACATGATTCTGTGCACAAAACTTTAGCACATGACTGTCACGATATATCTCTCTCATTACCATCCTATTTTATTAATTACACATATTATGATAGGATTGCAGATTGGCTCGAGAGATCTTTTATTGCGAAGTTTCCGGAGAATGGTAAGTTGGCATTTACTTTGTTTTTTGAAAGTCAAAATGGTAAGTCTGATTTGTTTATTTTTGGTTTCAAAATACTTCAATTCTTATTGCTGACTTTCATTTTGTTCGATTTTGCAGGATTGGAGTTATTACGATGGCTTCATTGGAAATATACTTTTACTTAATTTGTAAATATTTAATTCATTTAGATTAGGTTTATAATTTAGATTAATTTATGTTTGTTTATTTTCAATAAATGCAGGAATGAAGATAACAAAAGTATTGAAGTTGAAAATGAGACGGCCACGAACATTATACAAGGATGTATTCTTTATCCTCTCTCATTTTTTTTTTCTTCATTTCATGTCCCAGTCATATTCTTAATTGTAAAATTATAAAACTTTGACATGGAATGTTTTAAATGAAAACTTTTGATCTCACAACTGCAAAAATGTAGTTGAACTTGTAGGAGTCTTCTTTCTTTCTTTTAATAAAGACCTTGTTAAATCAGATTTCTCACGATTTATTAATAAAGCTAGCAATATCATCACTAACTTTTCTTTAAGTTAGTTGTATAATTGAGAGACTTTGATTTACATTTGGTCTTAGTCATGTTTAATAAAGCAAACACTGGAAGGGGAGTTGGAAACTTATCCAATGACTGGCCAAATTCTGAAAACATACTTTCAGTGATCTGCTGAAAGTAAAACTTTTTGTAAATTCTGTACATTTGTAAATATTTTTCTGATTTTTCTTTGATTTTCTGTTTTCTGCTTTATTTTCTCTTTGATTTTCTGTTTTCTGCTTTATTTCTTGCTTTTGTTTTTGTCAAAACCAGAAAATTCTTTAAAATGTTGGAAGCTGTCTATAGCACAAGCTCACAAATCTGATTACAGTGAACAGTTAAGCTGTCAGAAAAATGTCTTCGTTTCAGATCTGAAAATTCTACACAAGAAACTGAATCTGTTGTATAGAAAAGAAGAACACTAGACAAAGACTTAAATTGTGTTTTATCTCTTTTATTATTATCCTCAGTTTTGCTGAAATCAACAGTTCACGAATTCATCTTTACTAAGAAAAACCTTTACTCAGTCAGAAATCAGCTTTGGGAAAACAATTGAAAGTCAGATACGAAAAACCAGCAATCTCTATAAGTCCTTTACGCTATCCTACTCGTAAAGAGTTTCCACAAACGTTCCCCCGCTATAAGATGCAGATCTTTAAATAGATTAGAACTCAACATTTTGGGTATGAAAGCTTCTTCAATTTATTTATCCAGGGATATAAGCCATTGCGTAAAAAGGGTTAAAAGATGGTCCCTTTCGAGGCTATGGACACCTGCTGGTAGAAGTGGCTCCATCTGTGACCAATGTGGATTCCGAAAATCAATAAGTACTACATTTGTACAAAACTCTATAAGAATCCATAAGTCATCCCGCACTTGTAAAGAGTTTTCAATGCTGCCTACCCTTAATGAATTCAGAAGTCCTAAATGCTCATATGTTGAAATTTTATCCCGGGCAAGAACGTTAGGATTTATGGTTAAAAGTTAACCCTTTCGAGGCTATGGACGCCTACTGGCTGAAGCGGATAGAACTGTAGTATTGGGACTAAATAAATAATTGTGGGTTAGTTATCAGAAGTTCTTTGAATTCCCAAGGCTAATTTCTTTCCAAGTTCTGAATTTTCTGAAAAACTCTAAAATTCGTGCTGTTCCTGAAAGTAATCTTTGGATAATCATAAAAGATTTGAAATCATGCATAGTTTGACATTTAGTGTCATTCAAAATTGCACAATTTTCTTATTTCTATAATAGAAAGTTTCAATCTGGTTTGAAGGCAGTCTTTTCTTCGTGCTTCAAAATAACTGATCAGATGGTTTGTTTATATAGAGATAACTGTTTCGTCCCGTGAGTCGCCATTTGTTGGCCTCCCAACAAGATCCCTTTCCAGCTGCAACGGAAAGGGAACCCCCAGAGTTAAGTTTTTGAAATTTTTTGAATTTTTGTAGCTGTTAGCTACAGAAATAATCATAATCAAACTTTTCCTTGGAGAATTTTGATGTTCTTCTGGTTTTTGATTTTCCATTTTATCTTTGTTTGACCTTTGTAAATAAATTTTGATCACTTGAGAATAAAATTTCAAAAAAGAGTTCCAGTAAGTCGTGCTCCCACCAAGAGATAACTGAGATTACTTGAAACCTGCACAGGAAGTCACACGTGTGATTAGAGATTCGAGAAATAAAATCTAACAGTGAAAGGGAAATCGAAACATTGATGTACATTCATTAATAGTGTTTAAGTATTGTATTATGTTATCATCAGAGTTCTATTGAAAACTAAAAGATGAATATAACATTATCAAGACTTTCACATTTGATTCTTATCCTGTTGTTTTGATGTTTCCAATTGGTGTTTATCTTATGTCTCTTTTACACCATGAAGACCCTCATTTTATGAAATTGTTTCTTTGATTACTTGACTTATGAATCTTGTATTATTGGTTATTCCATTCAGTGCAAAACTTAGCAATTTCACATTTATGGTATGATCAAACATCTGCCTAAGTTCAGGTTCATAATGTTTTATTATTACATGGCTTTTCGAAATAGCAATATTCGTCTTGCTAAAATCGAGGCTATTTTTCATCAACGATATTTCATTTGATGTTAAGTGGACACGTTTTGGATTTCATGATGATTCTATTTTATGACCTGTCCTCTTTACAGTCATATCACTTGCCACCGAGATTGTTACATCACTCTACTTAAATGAGACTCTTACACTTACTGTACCTGCAAGTATTGAGCGATATGATGAGTCTAACAGAGAGTAATGAACTCCCATTCCCTCACGATGTTCGGTTCATGATAGGCTTTGGAAACATTTTTTCCCATTATCACATTGAGAGGACATGGAGAGCGCTGTTTTTCCCAGCTTATGCGTTTGAACAGGGTTAGGGTTTTGGCCCTGTTTCATTATCATGGCTATCATGCACAGTTTTAATCCATTTCTAAAATGCTAAGTGATATTACATGTGCTTAGTCGAGTTCAGTAAACTTGGTTCAAAGCAATTTGATGCACAGGGTATAGTCAAGGGTTTATGCTTTGTCTTTTCGAATTGTTGAATGGTCGTAAGGTCTTCCTGGTCTCTGCTCACAAGTCGGAGGTAAAGGTCTGTCTGTTTTACCATGAAATTTATGCAATTACGATACTGAGCAGGCTTGTTGGATTCTGGTAATTCTGCCTTCGACGATTTTTGACCATCTTCGAAATTTGTGTGACATTGCTTGCTTTTGTGTAAGTACGTTGATGAGGGTTTTGATTTTCATTCATGCTTGCACAATTTTGATGTTAAATCTGTACTGCAAGAGTTTTTCATCATTTGGTTAAGGTTTGAGAATTAATTATGGTTCTCATAATCTTTGACTGGGTATGCTTTTGGCCTGATTCGCACAATTAAGCCTCTGTTCTCATTTTGTTTCAAGCACTACTCTGTGTGACATTTTCTAGAATCTTCTTCTTAAGAGGATTATTATCTCTATGGTTTGGGATTTTTTGAGAGCGTTGAGAGCAAGTTAGGAGAAGCCGAATTTAAATTTCTGGAAAGTTGCTCACTAGCTCCATCCTGCAAAATTGTATCAGCAAATTCTCAGGTCAGTTATTTCTGAAATTCAATTTACAAATTGTTCTGTAAAATGGAAAAAATCGTTGAATGTATTTGTTCATGATTTTCTGTTGCAGATACTCTGTCTCGACGATTTGGGGTTTTTATCTTTCGAATTGGTTAGGGTTTTCAAAATTGAAAGTCACTTATTGACAATATTCCCAATTTCGGAAGTTGAAAAAAATTATGGTTTTCACCTTGGCCTCCTGTGTCCTGCACACTCGTCATTTGGTGTTACTATTAGGGCCGTTCTGTTTGAACAGAATTGAAACAAAAAAGTCTGATATATGCATGTTTCCAGAAATTGGTTTTTGAATCACGATTGATTAGGGTTTCATTCGGTTTCAGATTGACTTCATTTTTGGATTAAATTCATTTTTAAAGATGCATACTAGCCTCTGGTAAATTGTTTGAAGTTTTGGGGTTTTGGTCCAGATGACAATACTTGGTGAACGTTTCTTTTGAATGGTTCAAATTTTGACATATATCCTTTGTCTGTTGAAGATGTACACATTTGGAAAATAACCTAGGGCTTTACTCAATTCTTATAGGATTCGATGAGTGGCATGTATGAAGTCTGAAAAGAATGAAATTCTGTTCCTGTCTTTGCACATCTAGAAATATACATTGAGAAAAGAATGGAATTACTTGTTCTGAAAATAGTTAGACAGGCTATCATGATTCTTATAAGTTCTGTTTGATTGAATAATTTGAGATGGAATTATTGACTTGTTGATTTGAAACTGTTCTGTTACGACCCTTTTACCTGTTGCATGACCGATTGAGAATTGTCAACAAACTCGGTTTGTTGATCCATTTCTCCTTCCTGCTCGTTCTTGAGAGTAGGTTTCTATATCGTCTGAGCCAAGTCTAAAAGAATTAAGTTCTTGTTTGGATTGAATACACATTTGGGATAATTTTGATATCTTCTGAAATGAATAACTGTGAAAAGAATAGCATATTAATTCTGGAACTGTTGATCTTTCGAAAGACATTTGATGAGGGTCTCGTTTTGATTATTTTCTCAATGACTGTTTCATAATAATTCAGAAAAAAAATTCAGAAAACTCTCCAGGTCGTGTCTAGATTCTCGTCATTGGTAATAATCATTTGAAAAATCTTTTGATTTTTCAAATGTTACTTCTGGAAACGATTTAATGGGACATGTTTTTAGACTTTTGGGATAACAGAATGATTTATCTATCGATTCGTTGCCCAGTTGATCTTTATAGAATGTTACATGTTTGTTACGATGTTTTAGATCTGGAATCATCACCATATTGCTGGGACTCAATACTATTCTGATCATGACTTATTTGATAACTGCTGAGATAGTTCTTTTCTGTTTCTTGTTGATGAAGGACTAGTCTGTGATATAATGCTGTGACAAGTCTCATTTGAAATTGAATAGACATATCTTGAGATTTACATTTCTGAAAGTCACAATTTGATTCTAATATGATTTCATGTTATTAACCAGTTATTGATTGCTTATAAGATCATCTGAAACTATTATTTGATCATTGGAAATCTATAGAATCAATGATGTTTTATCTAAATGATTTTTCAATCATTATTCTATCTGCTTTGAAATCTGGAACATTGATTCGATGAAGTGTTTTGAAACACAGATGATCATTTATATGAATTTGATAAACAATTCTGATGATAACAGAAACATACGAAGGATTTAGCTTTGGAAACACACAGCTTACCTGATGATCCTGATGCGATATTGCTTGGCGAATCAACTGTTAATTGTGGATGGAGCACATTCCATGAAAGTCTGGTCTGAGGTTTTTTTTTTAACTGGCACTCAACGATGTGTTGTTTGAAGGATTATGAATGGTTCGAGAAGCATGATGGGCCATTTGAGAAACATTGAGATGGTTAACATGGAGATTACTAGTGGCTGGAATGTTGGAGACAACTGTAACTTGTTGGATGAAGAAACACTCGATGAACAGATTGTGTTTGACTCTTTCAAATCAAAACTTACACTTGTTATTTTTAGAGAGATATTTTCTCCTAAAAAATCTCAGTTCCTTGATTTATGTAAACTTTTCTATTTTTAGTCTGAACAGTTAGTGACTCATCTCCCAAGTAAGGACTATTTAATAGATGCCTTGGGAAGATGAGGGGGTCGATAGTTTGGGGAAGAGAGATAACAAGACTGCGGTTTGATCTTTTGTAACTGGAGACAGCTTCCTGTCAGCAAATACAATCTTTAAACTGGTGATAAATTATATATATGTTTACATTTTTATGCTTAGCACATGTGTATGCTATCCTTAGTCTTGTTACTGTTTTTCTATATTATGCACGTTTGTAATAATCTCTTTTATGAAATTATGGAAATATATTATATTTGGCTATTGACTTATGCTGATTATCATTCTGTTAATAAATGCCATGTTGTAAATTGGTGACTGACATTGTTACGTACGTGGTTTACACTTCTATTGCATGATCTTGGTGATTTCTAAATTTATTTCGAAGATTTTCAAGATTATTGATAGTCCTGTTAGCAGATCTGATTTCAGTTTAAATTTTGCATTGCTCCTGATCAGGATAGTACATAGGTTAGGATAATATGTTTTCCTTTCTGTTGATTATATTGTTAAAAAATCTATTTGAAACAGATGTTTATATTCATGTCATATGCATATTATTCTTTTTATTTTGGATTAATGTATAGATGTATATAATGTATCTTATTTATTAATCAAGCTTGTTAATAGTCGTTTAATTTTATATCTTTATAAACTGATTTGACTTAGTTGATTAAGACTGTAATTAATAACATTTATTAATTTGTATAGACAGAGATACATATTTGATAAATGATCAGTAGTGTTAGACTTATCTCTTAGATTTTTATACAGTTAGAATTTCAGGCTAACAAAGCCTTTAAACCTGTCGGGAACAACCATCCCAAACAGCTTGGAGCCTGTTTTAAGGATCCCGGTCTGGGTTGTCTCCCCCGTTGCATGCTTAGTCACATACGCACGTCAACAATGCTCTAAAGATGTGGTGTCACCACATAATTGGCAGAAAATTTATTTTAATGACTGATAATAAAGGATTAAAGTATCTGTTAGATCATCCTAATCTAAATTCTAGACAAGCTAGGTGGCTAGCTTTTCTAAGTGAGTATGATCTTGAAATTCAGCACATTAAAGGTAAAGAAAATAAAGTTACTGATGCATTAAGTAGGAATGCAAGGCTGAATTTCACAGCAGTTATCAGCACTTATACAACAGATCTGGATGAATAGCTTAAAGCAGGGATAGAACAAGATGAAGTTTACCAAAACTTACAAGCTAAAACGAAAGAAAATCCAACAGAAAGCTTAAGTAAAGGGTACAATTTGAATGCAAAAGAATTTTTATTGTATAAAGACAGAATGTATGTACCTAACGTACCTAAAGATAAATTGTTAATTTTGGATGAAATCCATAAAACTACATACTCAGGTCATCCCGGCTATCAAAAGACTATAACTATGTTAAGAAAAGAATATTTTTTGCCAAATATGAAGACTGAATTAGCATAGTATATCGCTAGGTGTTTTGAATGTCAGCAGGTGAAAACTAAACATCAACACCCAGTTGGATTACTTCATCCATTACCCATTCCTAGCTGGAAATGGGAGATAATTAGTCTCGATTTTATTACTGGAATGCCTAGAAATAATAATTTAAATGATTCTATCATGGTAGTGGTCGATAAGTTAAGTAAAGCAGCTCACTTTATACCTGTTAAAACTACGTATAAAGCTGCAAACATAGCTGATATCTTTCTAAAACAGATTTTTCAACTGCATGGAATACCGAAAGTCATCATCTTAGATAGAGATCCTAAATTTACAGGTAACTTTTGGAAATCTCTGTTTAAAGGATTAAACACTACATTAAATTTTAGTACTTCGTTCCATCCTCAAACAGATGGACAAACTGAAAGAGTAAACCAAGTATTGGAAGATTTATTAAGAATGTATGTGAAAGACCAGCCAGGTAAATGGGAGGATTATTTGCATCTTGTAGAATTTGCTTATAATAAAAATTATCAGGCATCAGCCAAATTTAGTCCTTTCGAAATTTTGTATGGAAGGAAATGTAATACTCCTATCTCTTGGAGTAATCTGGTGGATAGACTAGTATTAGGTCCTGAACTATTAAAGGAAATGAAAGAAATTGTAAAACAGGTACAAGGTAATCTGAAAGTTGCGCAGGATTGACAAAAAAGTCAAGCATACCTTAAAAGAACTCCAAAGGAGTTGTAGGTAGGTGAACACGTGTTCATCAAGGTGAGGCCCAAAAAGAGCTCTCTGAGATTGGGAAGTTGTGCAAAACTATCACCTCGTTACTGTGGTCCATTTGAAATACTATCTAGGATTGGACAAGTAGGTTATCAATTAGTATTACCACCAAATTTTAGAATACATAATGTTTTTCATATTTATATATTAAAGAAATATGTTCATGATGCTACTCATGTTGTTAACTGGAATGATGTACGGGTGGAACCAGAAGGAGATTTTATGGTGGAACTGGACTGTATCCTCGGGCGGAGGGAGATCACACTTCGGAACCACACCATTGGACAGGTGAAGGTGCAATGGAAGCACCTTAGTCCAGAGGAAGCCACCTGGGAATTGGAAAGTAATATGCGAGATGCATATCCAATTCTGTTCCAGGAGAATTCTGAGGATGAAGAAAGCATAACATCGAGGATGATGTTATGCTCTAAGGGGGTGTGTATGTCACATGCCCCAATTTTGTAAAAACAATTTTATATTATTTGATATTATTTGAAGACAATATGTTAAATTTTATGCTAAGTTGTAATTGATGACTCAGCAGAGTCAAGGATATTTAATGTAGATCTGAATATTTTAATTATAAATAAAAAAAGGTGGAGACAACAGCTTAGGAGAGATGTTAAAAGAGTGTTTACTGGTCAAATTGGTGGAGGAGATTGGTTGGAGAGCAAACATACATGTCGCAAAATTCTCAAACAACTTCCAATTGTTGCAGGTAGGAACCTCCCTACATTTGGGGTCATGATTCCCCAAGAAAGTGGAATCAGAGCAGGTGGCTCAATTAATGACAACTAACCCAAAAGACCTAGGAAATTTTTATAAAAATGCCCATTGAAGAGAGCTAAGGCTGCTCATTCTAGAGAAGTGATTATTCAGGTGAATGTACTTCAGAGAAATTCAATGGAAGGGAATTGTGGAAGAGTTTGAGGGGATATTTGCTGAGTGATCTAGTGCAGCTTTTAAGCTGAGAGATCTTACTGCTGAGTGCATGGTGTTTTTACTGAGTCATTGGACTAGTCTACTATTTGCATGCTCCACCAGTTCTTAGCCAAGAAGACAAGGAACAAGCTCGGGGGTCCTGAGGAAGTGTTGTTTGAGCGCTCTCCAGGAGTTTGGTACAGAGGAACGGCCTCCTAACGCTATTGTTGTCTATCCTAATCATGTTCTACATTATTTTGTTTTACTGTGTTAGATAGATAAATTTGAATCTGACTGCTAAATGCATGGTAAATGTTCAGTTTGTAAATTGTTAGAATGGAAAATAATTCTAGTCTGTGTTTTTCCACACCTGGAAGGACCAGGCCGTACTCCAACACAAATAGAGTATTTACAGTAGATGAAAGAAAATTTTAAGAGACTAAATAGAGTAGATATGATTTTGCATTTCGTAGTTAGCAGAGTAACTTGTTTCGGTATGTAGATATTTATTAAAAAAAAATAATAGTATGTTTATCTAAGTTTATTGTTTTAACAAGTTTATTTACTTAATTATATTGGAAAAGAAATAATAGTAATTTAGTACAGGTAGAAGGATTAAGATAATAAGAAAAGATCTTAGCAGATAATATGTTGTGCTTATAGACAGTAGCTTATTCTATTTATTTAAGATAAAATACTATGGAGGTTAAATTGTGTTATGATAGGTTATATTTCTCTGTGTTAACTTAGTAACTAGTTGCAATGTAGTAGAAAAATCACAGTCAAGTTACATTGTTGCTTTCAGTTCAATAAAGAAATAGACTACTAATCATATAGTTTATTTCTAACAATATCCACTAATCTAAGACTATTAAATACTATAAACCAAGTAGGGTGTTATTAAAGTATTTAAATTATAAAGAACAAATTAAGTTACTTAATCTATGTATATCTTTTCAAAGAACTCTGAGTAAATTCTATCTGTCATTTAGTAAATAAAAACAATAAGAATAGGATAATAACAATATAAAAACAAATATATATCTATGTAAAGAAACCGTTTTAAATTTAACAAACGGGTTATACCTGTAAAAGTAATCTACACGGTCGAAACCCTAAACTAAATTTATTATTACAAATAAAAACATATAAGTTACAATCCAATTACTTGGATTATTATATAAACAAACAATTAAACTAATATAGATTGTTTACAGTCCTTTTAAGGACAAATGAAAAGACAAAAGTATACATACCACTTAAAATTATCAAAACATACCTGTAATACTAATTAAAAACAATTTTACAAATAACAGAACTTATTTTTAAAATAAATTGAAAGATTTATTTAAACAAGGGTTTCATTCAGGAAAACCCTAGCTCGTATTTTCCTGAGCAAATAAGTAAATATTATAAACCATACACAATGTCTAAGTTACAGTCTTATTAATAACCATAATCTATTTGAAAAATATATTAGACAGTAATAATCTTCATCCACAGTCGGTTAGGGAAAACCCTAACTTACATAGAGCAACATTACTGTAAAAACGAGACAGAGCTTGAAACAAAACCTTTTTAAAACTCAGTGTATTGCTTTGACAAGCCAAAAGGCTACAACTTAATCAGTTTATAATGCCCAGCTCAGGGACGGTGTACCCAATGTCGCGACATGAGTTTTTAGTAAACAAAACTAACATTCATTATATCAAAACCTACATTACTGTAAAATATCTTTAAGTCAAGAAAAGATCATTTTCAAGTCACGGCATCGAGCCAGAGCCACCCCACTATATGCGAGGGTTTAAAAAAAAATTCAAAAAAAAACTGAAGACCAACATCCCAAGACTGGGAAAACCGAGGCCGTAACTTCTTCCAACTGAAATCATTTCCCCCAAGTATGTACAAGCAGGGAGTGCCACTTGGTAATTGGAGCTTACCTGTAGACTAGACGTGAATCCAAATGTGAAGCAGATTCTTCCAAACTATAAGGCAAACCATCACCTACAAGTGAAAACCAAAATTATAATTTACAAACTGATTTTATAAATGTAACTGTAAGTTTTAAAGCTTACAAATTTTTTTAAAACAAATTGTTACCTGGAAGTGTTGAAAATCGAAGTCATGAAGAAGGCAGACCAACACAACGAGCAGTGACACCCTCATGTTCACCTGAGAAGGAGGTAGTTGGGTTCAAGTTATTAACTGACATTGGCCACACTACGATTTGACACTAAAACCTACTGACTATGTAACACTACCCTCACGTACAACAAAGTTTGGTTGCAGGAATCAATTCAATCACGAGCTGTGAACTTCACAACTCTTGCCCTAAGTGACAGCACCTCGGAATGCACAAGAAGTCGAGCTAAAGGCGAGCACCAACGATCCCTCATGGCCGCAGTGAACTCAACCATGCAGAGACCAAAACCCTCAATGAAAAATAAGAAATAGGGTTGCATGGTAAGCTTATATGTTATGCAATGCATGGTGGTGAGAGTTCCACGTGCCCAAAAATTTATCCACTTCACAGTGGGTTGAGTTGTATAGTCTCCACTGCAAAAATCGGAACAAATTATTGTTAATACTTTGTATAATGATCATCATTGATAATGTAACATATAAAGTCAATATCGTATCTTTGCAACGAAACACCTTGAAATCAAACCGTGTTAAAGAACGAGGCTTTGTTCTACCATTAAACTTTATGTTATAAATTTTTAAAAACCACATTGGTAAAGAACCAAAATGTGTATTGCATCAATGCCTTTGTTTCATAGAGATCCTATATTTCCTCATAGTAAATTTTTTTAAGAAAAGATCATTAGTATAATAGGAGTTTTAAGCATAATTGATAATGCCACTATTGATCCATTTTGTAACCATAAACGATGAATGTTTAAGCTGTTAGAACTAGATATAAATCAATAAGGTGTATATAGAAATAAATAACATATATACACTAGAACATCTCTTATTCTTTAAATGTGGGTTACAGTACTGAGGATAGGGTAAAACTCTTATAAGTACATGATATTTGGACTTCATAATATACTAAGCTCTAAGATGAATCGAACCAAGGTTAGGTTGGAATTGAGAGTTTAAGATAGTAAATTATCTAGGATTTTTTTGCATCACCTTTACTTGTAAGTAAATAGTAGGGTAATGTAAAGTTTGTCGCATTATTTGGACAAGAAGAAAACTGGAAATTACAAGTCACAACTTGACGTTATTCATGCAGAATATCACTTATAAATATAATGCAATTTATAAGCTGATAAACTTCCTCTACTGAAGCTAATTAAAAGGTAAATCTAAAATCTCTGTATAAGTTTGTTTCTTGGAAAACCTTAGGTCTGTTTCCTTAATTATAAGTACTGTTGTAATTTTATAAATAGTAACAGCAATACACTTTAATTTTGGTAAGAGTATTGATATGCTAAATCTTAAGCTCTACTAAGGACTGGAAATATCTTAGGGTAATGATGGAAAGAAGTTTGATCTAAGTAGCAGTCATTCTTACAATAGTCTTTCCATAGTGTAAAGATACTGATAATAACAACATGCATTTAAAATACTGATAAAGTTGCAACATAAATAAGGAGAAGATACTCTACCTCATAGAACCCTTAAATTTAATTAAGCAAACTTTTACCCTAGCAGTATATTTTATACTAAAAGAAGTATATCTAGATTAACGCCTTAATAAACTCTTACTGGGTAAAAATTTACCTGTCAAGCCTGTAAGATCCAAAATTCCAGAAAAGTTAGCAATCGCTAAGTAAGCCCCAGTTAGAAAGTAACTTCTCACCTACTTGACAAAAACAATCTATTAGAGTAATTTAGAAACAACTGACTGCAGATCATTTACATCACGCATCAAAATTAAAATAGCATTAATCTATATCTGTTAAAGTTAATGGTTTCTTTTGTTAACCGTTTCATTCTTTCTATTAGCTGCTAGTAGTTATCTAACTGCGATTATAAACATTTTATATTATCTCAAAATTTTAAATTTTTGTGAAAATTTGGGGTTTTGACATGTGGTATCAGAGCACAAGGTTCAAAAACTAGGCCTTGATGAAGCCCGACTAGCTTTTATGAAACAATGATTTTGAATTATTATGCTGATGTATTTTCTTTTAAATGTTATTCAACAGAGAAATTGTTTATGAATTTTAACAAATAGGTATGGAAAGGCTGGAGGAATATGCAGAAGATGAATCTCCATTTACTGAACCAGAAAACTTACCAAGAGATCATATACCAGAAGATTTGACCCCTAATTCCTCAGAACTGTTACAAACAATAAAAGACTTAAAATCGGAAATGGAATCAGTTAAACGAGAGAATGAAAGGATTCTGAGAGCTCAAGAGGAGCTGAATCAGATCCTAACAGAAAGATTTCAAACCGAGGGTAGGGGTAAAAGAGTTGAATCAGAAAATACAAGTCATCAACATAAATTTAAAAAGATGAAATAGACTAAAAATGAAAGTAGTTCATCTTCAGAGGTGTTTGGTGAACAACGAAATTTTCATTCTACTAGTGATAGTAGTGACGATAACCATTATACTAAAAAGAGAAAATATAAACCCTATGAGGAAATTTCCGGGGAATTCAAAAAGATAAAACCACCAACATTCAATGGAGAGACTGAGAATGGGGAGGAAGCAGAATCCTGGTTATCTGGGATGAAGAAGTACTTCCAGATATATATAACTATTCTAACCAATTAAAGGCTAGAATGGATATCTAAAATCTCTCAGGAAAGGCTGATATTTGGTGGTAGGACTTGAAGAGAGTGAAGGGAATAAAAGAGAAGAATGTAAATTGGAGTACCTTCAAGAGGTACTTTAAAAAGAAATTTCTGTGTGAGCAATACTATGAAGGGAGAGCAAAAGAATTATGATGAGCTCAAATTAGGATCAATGACTATGAAATATCTAAACAACAAGTTTTTAAGTCTGCTTAGGTATGTGCCATACCTTGTAAACAAAAAACCAAAGGTACAGTGATTCCTCAGCTGTCTACCTTATCATATTAAGGATAGGATTGAGTATGACAATCCGAAGACTTTGGAAGAAGCCATGAGGAAAGCTAACTTCTGTTATGAACAGAATCAGAAGAGGGAAATCATGGCCAACTTGAAGGCCAAGAAGAAGAAGAATCAATATGATCAAAAGAAGAAAGAATTTGTGCCCAACAGGAATTCTAAAAACAATAAGGCCAGAAATTTTCCTAACAAGAATTTTCAAGGGAATAAGAATAATTCACCAAGCAATCAGAATAATTCCAAGGGTAAAAAATTTGCTAATAACCATGGTATTTACACCGAGAACCTTGAACGCAAAGAACCTATAAAGTGTTGGGAGTGTAATGGCCCACACTATGCTTCAGTCTGTCCTAATCGAAAAAAGATTGTCAGTAATATTCATACCATACAGGAGGAGATGACTGTTGGAGAATTAGCGATGAATATGCCCAGAATCAATGCATCCTTGGAGAATCGACAAGCAGAATATCAAGAGCTAGTCTCAATTATATTGCACCTAAAATGGTAGAAAAATGTAAGTTACCTGTTGAAAAATTTGAAAATTCTTGGTTGGTTCAGTTAGCCACTAGTGCTAAAAGGAAGGTAACTTGTTTTGTAAAAGAATATGCAATAGTTATGGATCAATTTAAAACTGTTGTAAAACTTAATGTATTACCTCTTGGTTCTTATGACTTGCTCATCGGTATGGACTGGTTAGAACAAGATAGGATAATTTTAAATTGTTATGATAAAAACTTTACATGTATAAACAGTGATGGAAAACTAGTGAGTGTAAAAGGAATCCCTAGAAAAACCACCATAAGGCAGATTTCTACTCTACAACTTAAGAGAGTTGTTAGGAAGGGTTATAAATCTTATGCAGTAACAATAACTGATGAGAAGAATCTAAAATAGACAGATAAATTAAAATTGGAAGACATACCAGTCTTAAGAGAATATGTTGATGTATTTCCGGAAGAAATTCAGGGACTACCTCCGAAAAGGGAACTGGATTTTACCATTGAGCTGGTACCTGGTGCAATACCTATCTCAAAGGCTCCTTATCGAATGAACATACTTGAACTTAATGAATTAAAATCACAACTAAAAGAACTTATGGATAAAAAGTATATTCGACCTAGTGTGTCTCCCTGGGGGGCACCTGTCATCTTCGTTAAGAAGAAGCATGGAACCATGCGACTTTGCATAGATTACCATCAGTTGAATAAGATGACCATTAAAAATCGATACCTGCTGCACCGCATAGATGGTCTGTTTGATCAACTACGTGGAGCCACGGTGTTTCCGAAAATTGATTTAACTTTTGGATATCATCAAGTTAGGATTAAAGATGAAGATATATTTAAAACAGCTTTTAGGACTCGATATGGTTATTACGAATTTGTCATCATGCCATTCGGGCTTACTAATGCTCCAGCTATTTTTATTTGTTTAATGAACAACGTTATGCATAAGTATCTAGATAAGTTTGTGGTCGTGTTCATCGACGATATATTAATCTATTCAAAAACTGAAGAAGAACATAAAGAACATTAAAAAATTGTTTTGCAAGAGTTACGAGATCATCAACTCTTTGCAAACTTTAGTAAATGTGATTTCTTCAAGGATAAGATTCAGTACTTAGGTCATGTGGTGACCAAGGAAGGGATTTCAGTGGATCCCAAAAAGATAAAGGCGATCAAAGATTGGTCGGTTCCTAAGGATGTAACTGATGTTCGATCCTTCATGGGAATTACCGGTTACTACTGGAGGTTCATTGAAGGTTTTTCGAGAATCACGAATCCAATAAATTCTTTGCAGAAGAAAGGAAAGAAATTTGATTGGAACCAAAAATGTGAGGAAATCTTTAAAAAGTTAAAAACTTTATTAACCAACGCACGTATTTTAAAAATAGCTTATCTAAATAAAGAATTTGTACTTTGCACTGATGCCTGCAATTATGGTTTAGGTGGCGTTCTAACTCAAGAAGGGCATGTTATTTCCTATGAGTCTAGAAAATTAAAAGTTCATGAAAAGAATTATGCAACTTATGATTTGGAATTAGCTGCTGTTATACATGCTCTAAAGATGTGGCATCACCACCTAGTTGGGAGAAAATGTATTTTAATGACTGATAATAAAGGATTAAAGTATCTGCTAGATCAGCCTAATCTAAATGCTAGACAAGCTAGGTGGCTAGCTTTTCTAAGTGAGTATGATTTCGAAATTCAGCACATTAAAGGAAAAGAAAATAAAGTTGTTGATGCATTAAGTAGGAATGCAAGGCTAAATTTCATAGCAGTTATCAGCACTTATACAACAGATCTAGATGAACAACTTAAAGCAGGGATAGAACAAGATGAAGTTTACCAAAACTTACAAGCTAAAATGAAAGAAAATCCAACATAAAGCTTAAGTAAAGGGTACAGTTTGAATTCAAAAGAATTTTTACTGTATAAAGACAGAATGTATGTACCTAATGTACCTAAAATTAAATTGTTAATTTTGGATGAAATCCATAAAACTCCGTACTCAGGTCATCCCGGCTATCAAAAGACTATAACTATGTTAAGAAAAGAATATTTTTGGCCAAATATGAAGACTGAATTAGCAGAGTATATCGCTAGGTGTTTTAAATGTCAGTAGATGAAAACTGAACATCAACACCCAGCTGGATTACTTCAGCCATTACCCATTCCTAGCTGGAAATGGGAGATAATTAGTCTCGATTTTATTACTGGACTGCCTAGAAATCAGAATTTAAAAGATTCTATCATGGTAGTGGTCGATAAGTTAAGTAAATAAGCTCACTTTATACCAATATAAACTACGTCTAAAGTTGCAAACATAGCTGATATCTTTCTAAAACAAATTTTATGACTGCATGGAATACCGAAAGTCATCATCTTAGATAGAGATCCTAAATTTACAGGTAACTTTTGGAAATCTTTGTTTAAAGGATTGAATACTACATTAAATTTTAGTACTTCATTCCATCCTCAAATAGATGGACAAACTAAAAGAGTAAACCAAGTACTGAAAGATTTATTAAGAATGTATGTGAAAGACCAACTAGGTAAATGGGAGGAATATTTGCATCTGGTAGAATTTGCTTATAATAATAATTATCAGGCATCAGCCAGATTTAGTCCTTTCGGAATTTTGTATGGAAGGAAATGCAATACTCCTATCTCTTGGAGTAATCCGGTGGATAGACTAGTATTAGGTCCTAAACTATTAAAGGAAATGGAATAAATTGTAAAACAGGTACAAGGTAATCTTAAAGTTGCGCAGGATCGACAGAAAATTCAAGCAAACCTTAAAATAACTCCAAAGGAGTTTCAGGTAGGTGAACATGTGTTCATCAAGGTGAGGCCCAAAAAGAGCTCTCTGAGATGGCAAAGTTGTGCAAAACTAGCACCTCGTTACTGTGGTCCATTTGAAATACTGTCCACGATTGGACAAGTATCTTATCAATTAGCATTACCACCAAATTTAAGAGTACATAATGTTTTTCACATTTATGTATTAAAGAAATATGTTCATGATGCTACTCATGTTGTTAAATGGAATGATGTACAGGTGGAACCAGAAGGAGATTTTCTAGTGGAACCGGACTGTATCCTCCGGCGGAGGAAGATCACACTTCGGAACCGCACCATTGGACAGGTGAAGGTGCAATGGAAGCACCTTAGTCCAGAGGAATCCACCTGGGATTTGGAAAGTAATATGCGAGATGCATATACAATTCTGTTCCAGGAGAATTCTGAGGATGAAGAATAAATAACATCGAGGATGATGTTATTCTCTAAGGGGGTGTGTATGTCACATGCCCCAATTTGGCAAAAACAATTTTATATCATTTGATATTATTTGAAGACAATATGTTAAATTTTATGCTAAGTTGTAATTGATGACTCATCGGAGTCAAGGATATTTAATGTAATTCTGAATATTTTAATTATAAATAAATAAAGGTGGAGACAACAGCTTAGGAGAGTTGTTAAAAGAGTGTTTACTGGTCAAATTGGTGGAGGAGATTGGGTGGAGAGCAAATAGACATGTGGCAGCATCCTCAAACCACTTCCAACTATTGCAAGTGTAAACCTCCCTACATTTGGGGTCATGATTCCCCAAGAAAGTGGAATCAGAGCAGGTGGCTCAATTAATGACAACTCACCCAAAAGACCTAGGAAATATTTATAAAAATTCCCATTGAAGAGAGCTAAGGCTACTCATTCTAGAGAAGTGATCATTCAGGTGAATGCACTTCAGATAAATTCAATGGAAGGGAATTATGGAAGAGTTTGAGGGGATAACTGCTGAGTGATCTAGTACATCTTTTAAGCTGAGAGATCTCATTGCTGAGTGTAGGGTGTTTTTACTGAGTCATTGGAATAGTCTACTGTTTGCATGCTCCACTAGTTCTTATCCAAGAAGACTAGGAACAGGCTCGGGGGTCCTGAGGAAGCGTTGTTTGAGCGCTCTCCAGGAGTTTGGTAGGGAGGAACGCCGTCCTAACGCTATTGTTGTCTATCCTATTCAGGTTCTACATTATTTTGTTTTACTGTGTCAGATAAATAAACTTGAATATGACTGTTAAATGAATGGTAAATGTTCAATTTGTAAACTGTTAGAATGGAAAATAATTCTAGTCTGTGTTTTTCCACACCTGGAAGGACCAGGCCATACTCCAACACAGATAGAGTATTTACAGTAGATGAAAGAAAATGTTAAGAGACTGAATAGAGTAGATATGATTCTACATTTCGTAGTTAACAGAGTAACTTGTTTTACTATGTAGATATTTATTAAAAAAAAATAATGGTATGTTTATCTAAGTTTATTGTTTTAACAAGTTTATTTACTTAATTATATTGGAAAAGAAATAGCAGTAATTTAGTATAGGTAGAAGGGTTAAGATAATAAGAAAATATCTTAGCAGATAAGATGTTGTACTTACAGACAGTAGCTTATTATGTTTATTTAAGATAAAATACTATGGAGGTTAAACTGTGTTATGATAGGTTATATTTCTCTGTGTTAACTTAGTAACTAGTTGCAATGCAATAGACAAATCACAGTCAAGTTATATTGTTACTTTCAGTTCAATAAATAAATAGACTACTAATCATATAGTTTATTTCTAACAATATCCACTAATCTAAGACTATTAAATACTATAAACCAAGTAGGTTGTTATTAAAGTATTTAAATTATAAAGAACAAATTAAGTTACAGAATATATGTATATCTTTTCAAAGAACTCTAAGTAAATTCTATCTATCATTCAGTAAATAAAAACAATAAGAATAGGATAATAACAATATAAAAACAAATATATACCTATGTAAAGAAACTGTTTTAAATTTAACAAACAAGTTATACCTGTAAAAGTAATCTAGAGGGTCGAAACCCTAAACTAAATTTATTATTACAAATAAAAACATATGACTTACAATCCAATTACTATAAATAAACAATTAAATTAGTATAGACTGTTTACATTCCTTTTAAGGACAAATGAAAAGACAAAAGTATAGATACCACTTAAAATTATTAGCACATACCTGTAATACTAATTAAAAACAATTTTAACAAATAGCAGAACTTATTTTCAAAATAAATTGAAAGATTTATTTAAACAAGGGTTTCATTCAGGAAAACCCTAGCTCGTATTTTCCTGAGCAAATAAGTAAATATTATAAACCATACACAATGTCTAAGTTACAGTATTATTAATAACCGTAATCTATTTGAAAAATATATTAGACAGTAAGAATATTCATCCACAGTCGGTTAGGGAAAACCCTAACTTACATAGAGCAACATTACGGTAAAAACAAGACAGAGCTCGAAACAAAACCTTCTTAAAACTCAGTGTATTTCTTTGACAGGCCGAAAGGCTACAACTTAATCAGTTTACAATGCCTAGCTGAGGGCCGGTGTACCCAATGTCGTGGCATGAGTTTTTAATAAACAAAACTAACATTCATTATATAAAAACCTACATTACTGTAAAATATTTTTAAGTCAAGAAAAGAGCATTTACAAGTCATGGCATTGAGTTGGAGCCACCCTACTATATGCGAGGGTTTAAAACAAAAAAAAAAATTAAAAAAAACTGAAGACCAACATCCCAAGACTGGGAAAATTGAGGACGTAAATTCTTCCAACTGAAATCATTTCCCCTAAGTCTGTACATGCAGGGAGTGTCACTTTGTAACCGGAACTTACCCGTAGACTAGACGCCAATCCAAATGTGAAGTGGATTCTTCCAAACAATAAGGAAAACCATCACTTGCAAGTGAAAACCAAAATTGTGATTTAAAAACTGATTTCATAAATGTAACTATAAGTTTTAAAGCTTACAAACTTTTTTAAAACAAATTGTTACCTAGAAGTGTTGAAAATAGAGGTCATGAAGAAGATTGACCAACACAACGAGCAGTGCAACCCTCGTGTTCACTTGAGAAGGAGGCAGTTGGGTTCAATTTACTAACTACACCAACAATTGGAGCAGGAGAAAGCATTGACAATGGCCACACTACGATTCGACACTAAAAAATACCGACTGTGTAACACTACCCTCATGCACAGCAAAGTTTGGTTGCAGGAATCAATTCAATCATGATTTGTGAACTTCACAACTCTTGTTCTGAGTGATAGCGCTTTGGAATGCACAGGAAGTGGAGCTGATGGCGAGCACCAGCGAGCCCTCATGGCCGCAATGAACTCAACCATGCAGAGACCAAAACCCTTGATGAAAAATAAGAAATAGGGTTGCATGGTAATCTTATATGTTATGCAATGCATGGTGGTGACAGTTCCATGTGCCCACAAATTTATCCACTTCACAATGGGTTGAGTTCTATAGTCTCGACTGCAAAAATCGGATCAAATTATTGTAATAATTTGTATAATGATCATCATTGATAATGTAACGTATAAATTCAATATCGTATATTTGCAATGAAAAACCTTGAAATCAAACCATGTTAAAGAATGAGGCTTTGTTCTACCGTTAAACTTTATGTTATAAATTTTGAAAAACCACATTGGTAAAGAACCAAAATGTGTACTGCATCAATGCCTTTGTATCATAGAGATCCTATATTTCCTCATAGTAAAACTTTTTAAGAAAATATCAATAGTATAATAGGAGTTTTAAGCATAATTGATAATGCCACTATTGATCCTTTTTGTAACCATAAACGATGAATGTTTAAGCTGTTAGAACTAGATATAAATCAATAAGGTGTATATAGAAATAAATAACATATATACACTAGAACAAATCTTATTCTTTAAATTTGGGTTATAGTACTGAGGATAGGATAAAACTCTTATAAGTACATGATCTTTGGACTTCATAATATACCAAGCTCTAAGATGAATCGAACCAAGGTTAGGATGGAATTGGGAGTTTAAGATAGTAAACTATCTAGGATTTTATTGCATCACCTTTACTTATAATTAAATAGTAGGGTAATGTAAAGTTTGTCGCATTATTTGGTCATGAAGAAAACTGGAAATTACAAGTCACAACTTGACGTTATTCATGTAGAAGATCACTTATAAATATAATGCAATTTATAAGCTGATAAACATCCTCTACTGAAGCTAATTAAAAGGTAAAGCTAAGATATCTGTACAAGTATGTTTCTTGGAAAATCTTAAGTCTGTTTCCTTGCTTATAAGCAGTGTTGTAATTTTATAAATAGTAGCAGTAATGCACTTTAATTTCGGTAAGAGTACTGATATGATAAATCTTAAGCTCTACTAAGGACTGGAAATAGCTTAGAGTAATGATGGAAAGAAGTTTGATCTAAGTAGCAGTCATTCTTACAATAGACTTTCCATAGTGTAAAGATACTGATAATAACAACATGCATTTAAAATACTGATAAAGTTGCAACATAAATAAGGAGAAGATACTTTACCTCATAGAACCCTTGAATTTAATTAAGCAAAATTTTACTCTAACAGTATATTTCATACTAAAAGAAGTATATCTGCATTAACGCCTTAATAAACTCTTGCTGGGTCAAAATTTACCTGTCAAGCTTGTAAGATCCAAAATTCCAGAAAAGTTAGCAATCGCTAAGTAAGACCCAGTTAGAAAGTAACTTCTCACCTACTTGACAAAAACAAACTATCAGAGTAATTTGGAAACAACTGACTGCAAATCATTTACATCATGTATCGAAATTAAAATAGCATTAATATATATGTGTTAAAGCTAATGGTTAGTTTTGTTAACGGTTTCATTCTTTCTATTAGATGCTAGCAGTTATCTAACTGCGATTATAAACATTTTATGTTATCTCAAAATTTTAAATTTTTGTGAAAATTTGGGGTTTTGACATGTGGTATCAGAGCACAAGGTTCAAACACTAGGCCTTGATGAAGCCCGACTAGCTTTAATGAAACAGTGATTTTGAATTATTATGCTGATGTATTTTCTTTTAAATGTTATTCAACAGAGAAATTGTTTCTGAAGTTTAACAAACAGGTATGGAAAGGCTGGAGGAATATGCAGAGGAGGAATCTCCATTTACTGAACCAGAAAACTTACCAAGAGATCCTATACCAAAAGATTTGACCACTAATTCCTTAGAACTGTTACAAACAGTAAAAGACTTAAAATAAAAAATGGAATCAGTTAAACGAGAGAATGAAAGGATTATGAGAGCTAAGGAGGAGCTGAATCAGATCCTAACAGAAAGATTTCAAACTAAGGGTAGGGGTAAAAGAGCTGAATCAGGAGATACAACTCATCAACATAAATTTAAAAAGATGAAACAGACTAAAAATGAAAGCATTTCATCTTCAAAAGTGTTTGGTGAAAAATGAAATTTTCATTCTACTAGCACTACTACATTTCGATCCAAAATCCGACGGTTTTTTCCGACGGCGCGTGGATTTTTTCTTTTAACCGTACCAAAAATTAGAAAGATAATTTTTTTTTTGAAATGGTGGGCATAAGCGTCGCTTAAGCGACGACTAGGCTTATAAGCGTCGCTTAAGCGACATCTATCCTCCTAAGCGTCGCTTAAGCGACGACGCATAAATTGTTCCTATTCCTACTTCAATTTTGGGTTTGATAAAGCTCTATTGATTGATACAAAGGATTGTGTTTGCCACTACTAATGTTGGTCTTATTCTTGAAGCATAGGAAAGATCACAACATATCGAGGTTTGGAAGTAAGTTGACCCATATCATAATTTTTGAT